>JAAAKG020146733.1:0-60318 GCA_010014905.2 Druon quercuslanigerum
TCGAATTCATTCAACACTTTTTCTAGTCAATTAAAATTATTTTTTCTTTCACTTACCAAGTAAAATTTGATTATTACGCATTTGGATTTCAAACGCACTACGATTTGACGCGACCGAATACATAGCTGCCTGTCGCGCCTCTAATCGCTACATATCGCGCCTCTACAAGTATGTGGCGGAACTAAGAGCTATATCTGATATATGCAAAAACACAAACTTGCCCGCCGCGCTAACTACCGGTACGTGGTGGAACTAATCTCATGCCGTATCTAGGACTTAATATCTTTGGTGCTACACACGAAGTACTTCGTGGTGCTAAAGAAACTCACCAAAGAAAGACAGATGAATACATACCGCACATACCGTCACCAACCGTCACATACTGGGACGTTGTTGTTGTTGTTGTTATTATTATTAGCATTAACAAAATATTAATAAAAATGCAAAAAAAGTGAGAGAAAATATATGTTCATACTCGAAAACTATCATATTTACCATAAGGTATGTCAATAATTTCTACAATTTAATATTTCCAGATGCTTTTGTTTCACACTGACACTGAGGTAAAACTATGGCAATGGTCGCAAAGATATAAAAGCACTAAAAAACATTTTTAAAGGTAAAATACAATAAAAACTTTACTACGAGATAAAAACCATTTTAAAGAATATAACTATGTAATTTATATAAAAATTATTTGAAAATTCACGTAAATATATATGACACTTTTAAAAAGTACTCGTTTCATTCATAGGTTATGTTTACTTCATATAATTGTTTTCTAAACTTAATGGTTTATCGATTCTTATTTTTAAAATTATAAATTAATAATCAAAATATTCCTTAATATTAATTGCATGTTTATTCAGTGCCTAATTATTTTATTTTCGTTGCAAGTATTTTGAAGATTGTACATTTTTTTAATTCTACCTTTGTATTTTCTATTCCTATTATTTTCTATACGACCATGACCTATATAGTTTTTCAGTATTCTCTATTTTAACTTTATTTTACTAAGTTAACAACGCGTGTTCAATTTTATGCAGACTCTTGTCTAGATAATTTCATTATTTAATATTTTAAAAATCCTACACAAAGTGAAAATAATTTTTTTGCTACTATAACGCCTTACGCCTATTTTTGAGGCAGGAATAAAAGAATCTTTATAACCGTTTTGGAGAACAATCGATTTTTCACTGTCTGGTTTTATTTATTTTTTATTTCTTGAATATGCTAAAAATATGTAAAAACTAAAATTTCAAATAATGCTCACTCTATTTTTTTAAATCTTTTTTTTCTTGGAAAATGGGTTTTCCAAGAATTGCAAACAGTTTTGTTCGTAAAAAGTGTTTTTTATTGAAATTTCCATAAATAAAAATCAGGTTTTAATGCCAAATATTTAAATTATTATTTAATACTTAAATACATTAGTATTACAGCGAGTGAAGACATATCTGTAAAAATTCGATTTTTGTTGATCGATCCCCTCCAATTTGTTCGTTTTCCGGAAAAAGAAATTCCCTAATTTTTTGTCAACATTAACCCGTGCCCCTGGGTTAGAAATTAACATGGAGTTTTAAATGGGAAAAGCTCGATTTTCAAGAAGAAAATGAAAAAAGTACTTTTTATAAACTTGTTATCCCCTTTTATAGATGCCCGAAACGTGTATTATTTTTAAACGATAAGTCACGAATTTCATAAATCCCCCCTTGTAAATTGTGGAAAGTTATTGTTTTACAGAAAAATTACACAAATTTGATGAATGTCAAGAGTAGTGCTGCTTGTTGAACGCATTTGATAATTATTTAAATAACTTAGTCTCCCAAAATCCGTACAAAGTTCTTATCTTCAGCATTTCATTGTATCAGAACGTATGTTCAAGCAATAATGATTTGTTTAAGACATGAAACCAAACTGCTCTAAATAAAGTCTTTTTCTTTCTTAAATATTTACCCCCGTACATAATTGGAATCAGTGAACTGAAAATAATTTGCATGTATGTAGATAATAATGATTACTATTGTTTTACACAATGTATGTTATACGTTCTCAGATAAGAAAATACCGAATATTAAGCGACGTAGTGTAAGAGATTCGAAAAAACTAGATTTTTCTCCACCCTGCCTACGAACAGACGCAAGTGAATGATTATTAATTTTTTATATAATTGTAAATTATCTTGTGAAAAAAATTGTTACTCTTCATATTTGTTAATTGTGTCATTAATTATAGAAAAGAATAACTTTTCACAATTTACGAGGGGAGGGGGTTGTTTAAGCAAGTAATGACTGTTTTAACAGCTTAAAATTATTTTAAAATGCTTGGAAACTCGTCACTTATCAATTAAAAATAATTTCGTGTTGCAAAAATTCCAAAAAAAGTACCGTTTTTATCATGAATTTGACAGAAAACTGCTATTTTGTATTTTTGGGGGCATTTTTCGGGCACTATAAGAGGGTGGGGGGGGGTCCAAATTAAAAGTAATTGTTTGGAAATTATTCCTTAAATATTCCCTAATTCCTTAATAGAAGCACTTTTTTTAATCGAGGTTTTCCCGTTTTAAAAACCTTGGTTATTTCAAAAACTCGGGGGCACGGGTTAACGTTGAAAAAAATACGGAATTTATATTTCCCGAAATGAGAAAATCCAATAAAGTTCGAAGAATTTAGTCGCAACATTTTTTTTTGTAAAAGTTATTGCCAATCAAAATTTAATATTACAACATGACAAAGATTTTTCTCGTGAACAGCAAAACGCAGTTTGACGGTTCTTACCTTAAAATTTTGTTTTAAAAACGTTCAGTCCATAAATACTCCTTCTGAATATAAAGCATTGAATTCGTTTAAAATATTGCCTTCTTTTTAGAAACATATTGTACTTTTTCCTCTTAGGAGAATTTTTTGCAAGTTCTGCGTCCTCTGCGTAGACAATTAGACATATTTTTAGTCAGATTTCCTTGAATATCGTATTATTGTGTTCTCAAATGAACTTTTTCTTTTTATTCCTCTTACAGGTAAATTTCTTTTGAGATTCCAGGGATTGTATCGCGGTCATCTTGTGTTTTAATTAGCTTACGTATTTTTACATCACATAATTCATATCATACTACTCCTATAAAAATTGCCTGCATTTAAATAAGTGTTTCAAGATAAAAGTTGCTATTCTTTTAAATTAAAATATTTATATCCCGTGAAATATTATAAACTACTTAGTATTTCTTTTCGCATTTGTTTATAAATAATTGATAGTTTTTAAACAAATTTAATGATTTTATATTCAGGAGAAAGATGTTTGGAATTTGCATTTTTAAACAAAGAATTTAACGTAATAACTTTAATAAATAATAAAAAAATAAACTTTAATAACTTTAAATAAAAAGTTTTATTGTGACAAACATGTAAGGAAATCGTTTTGAACATAAGAGGTGTAACACATTTAATTGAAAAAAACGAATTTCAATTTATTCTGGCTCTTTTTATATTCTTTGAGAGTTTGGAATAATTTTAAATATTGTTGCGATCATTAGACATTCAAATCTTATAATAACTGAATAAAGATAATCTTTCGAGGAGCATCTAGCCATAATTTTTAATTTCAGTCTTAGCTGAGTAAAGAAAAATGGACAGAAGGGAGAGACTAGAAAAAGTCGAGCTTCAAGCCGACGTTTACATGACCTGCATACAGCACGCTTTTTCTACGGAAAATTACGAAGTCATGGGAATGCTGATTGGAACTGTAAGTGAAATAAAAACCATTTTTTATAATGGAAAATTATTAATAATTGTGCATTTTCGAATGTAGGAAGTTTTGAAAGTTTTCAAGGTTTCAGATCCAAAATTCTCAAATTTTGAAGCATTTAAAATTTCTTATTTAAGGACTGTACATTTTAAAATACTTAAAGTTTTTAGGCTACAGAATTTAAACCGAAGATGACCAAATTTAGAATATTTGGTAACCCATAATGTTAATTTTAAAGTTGAAGAATTTTAAATTAAAGCATTAAAAATGACAAAATTGTAAGCATAGTTATAAATAAATAACACTTTCAACAAAATCGGGCTGCTATATTTTTTAGGATCATGATAAAAGTCTTCTATTTTTCGAGTAATTTATTTTAATATGCCAAATTTAAACATTTTAATTTCGATATGTTTATTAATTTCGAAGATCTGACAGTGATTTTCATGATGCAAATAATTCCAAGATAATTAATTCTTTAAAATAAATTATGGAGTCAAGGGGGTTGGAAAAGGGATTTTGGATTACAAAATGAATCTGAGAAAATGAAAAGGGGGATTTTTTATTTTGAAAGGAGTTCGAGGGATTAGAAAGGGATTTTTAATTGTAAAATGAAAGTGTAGGGGTAGAAAAGGGATTTCGTATTGTAATTGTAATTATTTACTATTGATTATTATTTATTGTTTATTGTTAATAGGTTATAGAAGGTTTGTATATAGTTCAATATAATAATTTAATCAAAACGAATAAATTTTATATTCAAAATATTAGGCTATTTCTAAAATTAAGAATATTTTCTCTTTTAAAATTTAAACAATTTGAAAAATCTGTATATGTAATTATTAAATTTGGTTATAAAATAGGGCTTACGAGCTAGATATACTTTAAAATTTAGTTTTAAATCAATTAATATCGTATACCACCTCAAGCGTGTTGACAATGGTAAAAACTGAATTTAAACGAAAAACATATAAAAAAATTTATTCTTACAGTAACAATTTTTTATATTATGTAGACAAAAACTAGTCTAACAATTTTTCTTTCGGTTTTATTTTTCTGGAACTCCACGCAGAAAATTACTTCAAAAATAAATTATAAGTAAATAATTACCATTTTTGAGTAAAATCCACCTTGTTTCGGAATTGAGACATTTTAGCTCTTAATTGAAATTATACCCTTCTGTAACCTACCTTTTTCCAGCAATACAATATAAGTTTAATGCGCTGACTTAAAAAAAGATAAAATTAAAATTAAAAATAAAAATTTGATCAATTTTAAATTTTTGATATATTTGTAACTTCCATAAATTATTTAGGCATACAATTCTACATATATAAAGAACTGTCCTTTTTTTGGCGTATTCTTTTATACGCCCCTACTAAATAAATCAATCGATTTGTTTGATCGCGACGAATAAATTTAGTATTTCCAATATTCAGGATGGCCCCTGGACCGTGAAACCAGGAAATGACCGGGATTTTTTTTAAACCGGGAAAAGGCAGTGAAAAATTTTCTCTTTGAAATGATGTATTTTAATTTTTAAGCGTACATTTTTCATTTAAAGAATTTTAAAATGCAGTTTTGAAGACTTCACAAATAAAAAAATTATTTAGTAGCGTTTGAAATTGACAATTTGTGATAAAAAAAAACCTTTTTAGTTGATCAGATGTGAATATAAATTATATTGATTTTTAAAATTTAACTATACATTAAGGATTAACTAATGAATAATAATGGATTTTACAAGACGATTCGGAATCAGTTTAAAATTTAGGATTGTCCAGAGTTTTACGATAAAAATTAAACTGTTTCAGTTAATTTGGTTAATATAGAAATATTTGATTGCTCATGTAAAATTAGTAATCAAATATTCAAAACCAAACCAAAAAGCGAAACTTTAAACTTTGCAATTTTATTTTTCAATTCAAAAAAATTTAATTTACCGATAAAATTTTGAATGTTGACGTTTATTAAATACAGGTACACCTTTGATTTCTAGAAAAAGTTCGAGTAAGTTAATCGAAGTGTCTACTTATACCGACAAAATCCGGCTATTTTTACCGAAATTTCGGTGCAAATAGCCCAAGGCTTAATTTCCAACCAAATATAGATGTTGACAGATTTCGAACAAAAGGTTTAGAAGCTTTTTAAGAATTATGAAAGGCTTCAAAAGAATAAAAATATTTTCTTCAGAAAATTACTTTTTATTTTATCTGGATGATTTTAAGGAAATAACTTTAATTCTGCAGGATTTAAAAAATATTTTTAGGAGGAATTTGAATAATTTAAAAATATGTTTAGAAGTTCTGAAAAAATTTCAAAAATATTTCAAAACTTGAATAACTGCAAAACAACATGTAGATGTTTAAAAAAATAACATTTTGAAGATTTTTAAGAATGTTTAGTCTGTTTAAAATGAAAATAATTTAACTTTTAATTTAAGAAGTGTTCAGTTTATAACAAAAATTTAATCGTTTTTAATTTTCCTTCCTTAAAATGATGTGTAGCTTAGTTTTATTGACTTAAAATGGAAAATTTTTTAGCTTTAGTGTTCGAATTTTTTAATTTTATTGGCCGTAGAAAATGTTTGCAAACCGGGAAAAAACGGGAAATGACCAGGAATTTTTTATGTGATTAAAGCGGCCACTCTGAATATTGGTATATATAAGAATTGAAGAAAAAAATTATCTTACAAACGGTAGAAAAATTTACAATTATTTGCATATAACTTTATTTATTTAATGGATAGAGTGTTTCTAAATACATCATGTTATGTTATTATGTTACTATATTCCTAATATTTAACAAAAAGTTTATTTATAAACGAAAACCTAAAACCCCGTGTTCGAAAATATTCGATTTACACTGGTACTACTGACTGTGTGATACAAATTCTTGAAAATTTCGAATTATTGTAATTAATTTTTTGTAATTATCCCGATATTTAATTAATCAACTTCAACCTCTTTTGTTAAACAAGGATATATTTAATTAAAATCTACTTACGATTTTTAATTTTTAATTTATATATAATTAAAATTTCAAATCACATTTATATCTAAAACAATTTTTGAACAAAATATAAAATCGAGAAGAAAATTAATCTTATCCGGCTCTAAACCTATAAATTTATGGGTATTTTTAGGACTACAATCCCTCTAAATTTAATGTCCCTAGCTCAACTTGTTTTCACGTTATCGTAAAAAGAGTATTGTTGACGTTTGAAAATTTTAAATTGATCTAATTGAAGCTTTAAAACTTTGTAATATGTATGGTTAATGATTTTCATAAAAAATGTTCACATCCTTCAACTAAAAAGAAGATTATTCAGTGGATGGAAATTATAAATACTTTTTTTAGTGTCAAGACAGTGTGGCGAAAATATCATCATTAATGATAATGCGACGTTCCGACAAGAAAAAAGACAGAGTAGAAATATCATCCGAGCAGCTTTTTCACGCAGCAACGGAAACAGAAAGGATGGCTAAAGAATCCGGTCTACCACTTCGAGTTTTGGGATGGTATCATTCCCACCCACATATTACAGTTTGTCCGTCACATGTGGGTGAGTATAAAATTAAAAATCTAAAAATGTCTATTGTTTCTTTAAATGTTATTTTGCTTATTGTATGTAATAAGATTCTTCTTATAATTACTTATATGCTATCGCTTTGTCTTCACACGATTATTCTCGAGATTTTCTGACTATAGAGTTTCCTGGTCTTCCGTGTCCTCTTACCATTTCCGTTAACATGAATTCACGTTTTCTTTAATTTATCGTCCTTGTATAGGAGTGTGCGTTTGTCCTTTTCCTACTAAATGCCCCTTACTTTCTCTCATTTCTTCCAGTCTCATTATTCAGCTTGACCTTTGTTCACGTCCATCCAAAATCCACCTTATCCTGTCATACACACTCTCATTACCCTTTTCCTCCCCCGTACATCGCTCTAAAACATGCTCCCATGATTCTATCTCGTAACAACAGACTCTACATATACTTTCCTCTTTATCATCTGCACTCTCTCATTCCTTCTCCCATCCTAAATCGTATAACGTGGTTCTATTTACTCTCCTTTTTTACCTTTCTTAAATATTTTGGCTCTCCTTCAACCTTTACTACCTTATACCAGCTATTATAATTATATTCCACGATTTTTTCCCATCTTTTACTCCCTCTTTAGCTATCGGTTTATTCTCTAACTCATGCCGTACTCTGACATCTGTTCTTATATCGCATTATCTCCTCCTCTGTTGTCTCTCTTCCTCCCACCTTGATCCATCTGTGTTACCCCTATACTCTTTTTTTACTACTTCCTGTAGACAAGCTTGTGCTATCCTGCTTCCCTCTCTGTTTTTAGCTTCTCCTTAAAGTTCCATGCTCTCTTAATTTGTCTAATAACCACTTTACCTCTACCTAATTCCTCCCTTAACATATATCCTGGACAGTTCCAGCTCACTCTCATTATCCATTTCAAGAATCTCCTGCATACTTTCCACCCTCTTGTGCTCCTTTCATCCCCAGATCTCCACTTCCGTAACTTAGGACTGACCACACGCATCAAACATCCACAGTCTCATCTTCTAGTCATCTTTAACCTTCTCTTCCCTATACCCAACACATTCTACCCTTCTCCTTACCAGTATATCAACCCCGCCTTTCGACTCAAGCCAGAAGCCTAGGTAACTAAACTCCTCGACCTGTTCCACTTTCTCCCAGTACATCTTCCATTCATATTCTACTTTTGTCCTTCTCTCCCTAAAACACATCATCTTCGTCTTATTTACATTTACAGTTAAGTCTTTAATTCTCACATACTCCTCAAAAACTCTCATTATGAAACTAATCGCTCTCTCGTCATCCGCTAGTAAGACTGCATCATCTGCATACGCTAACGCATATACCTTGCTATTTCCCAGAACCGTTACGTTTTGTTGGTTGAACTGACCTATAGTCTTGTCTTAATTATCTGGGCTACAAAATATCTTTGGTAGTCCAAAATGTATTTTGCCTTGATTATTACGAAAAATCTTCACATTGCCTGGGCAGTCCCAATACATTGCCTTTAGTATCTGGACTGGCTTTTTCTTTATTAATTGGACTGATCGACAGTCTTGTATTGATTTAATAAAATGTCTTCCACCTTTAATATTTCGAATAGTATTTACATTGCCAGGACAGTGCCATGCTTTCGCCTATTATTACCAGGACAGCACCATTTTGTTGCCCTTATTAGCTGGACTGGTCTTACCAGTGTTTCTAGTATTGTCAGTGACTGCTCTGATCGCATTTTATTGAAAAATTTGCACCTCATCTTCAAGTTTCAAGCGGGACATTAGATTGGCATTTGTCATATTTTTCTCGTTCAGCCCCACCTATCTCGAAAACTTTTGATTTTTTGGCCTAGTACCCATTAGGATTTTTTGATCAGGAGGCTTTGAACTGTATTATATTGCAATTTCAGCCAATTTGACCTGGGCCGGATTTTAACGTAAATTGTGCGGGGTCCTTTTCGGAAATCGCTTGATATGTTAAAAACCCATTTTAATTTTCTCTTTAAGATCATTTTTCAAAATAAAAAAGTCATTTAAAATTTGTGAACGAATATTAAGAAAATTCTTCTTTACAATCTTGTCAGACCTTCTAAACATTCTAATTTTTAAAGATCATTAAAATTTTTCAGGATATTATTAAATTCCGCAAAATTTTAAAAATTTCCTTTTCATTACTTCAGATTCTTCTTTGACAATTTTTGAACTGTTTTAAAATGTTTTTAAATAATCTTTTCAAATTAATTTTTTAAAATAAAAAATGATTAAATTTTTCCTAGGTACCAAATTTGGATTTGGTTTTTACGAAACCTTACAAAATTCTACAAAAATCTTTACAAGATTTAATTATTTTTGAATTGTTTCAAAATTTCTAAATATTCTTAAACCATCTCTAATTTGAAAGTTCATTTTTAAACCCACATAATCTTTTTAAAAACAAAACAAATTGTGTCACAAAAGTTCACAAGAAAGGTTGAAGAGAATTATGCCCCTTAATTTGCCTTAAATTTTGTAATATTTGTAATAATAGGATACGTTTTGGGATCTTTTTTAATTTTCTCTTAGAAATTATTTTTTATTTTTTTATTTTTTAATCTTCTCTTAGAATTATCTACAAAACAATCGTTTAAAAAAGTTCCCATGAACTTCTTTCATTCTCTTTACACCCTGCTAAATTTAGTTCCCCCGTATTCCATATTCTTTTTCCACACATTTTGAAATCTTCCAAACTTTTTTTTCGAATTCTTTAAAAGAATTTTTGCCCATAATTTCATTTTTCAAGTCTCTTTAAAAATTTAAGATAGCTTACAAATTATAATGTGGTAGCAAAATGATAAGAACAGAATTAGTTCTTATTATTGAAAAATTATGTACAATTTAAATGTTCTCTTCTATCAATAATGTTTAGAAACATTCATAAATAAATGTTGATATACAAAGTTGATAACACAAAAAATTCGCAAATTAAAAATGTTACGTAACCGGGTACCCCCCCCCCCCCCATACACACATAATAGCCCATAAAGAGATTTTATTAGAACGCATTAATAAAATAAGGATAAAAGCACTTCAAAATTGTGATACGTGACATTTATGTGCAGATGTCAGAACTCAGGCAATGTACCAACAAATGGACCCTACGTTCGTTGGGTTGATTTTTTCAGTATTCTCCGAGGAAAAGGACACAAAGGTTAGAATAACTGTTTTAAAATTTTCAAAATTTAAATAATACATACGTATGTGTAGATTTAAATTTTGATACACGTTTTTCAGATACAAGAAGTCCTGTTAACCTGTTTCCAATCTTTTAACCAAGAAGCAAGAGAAATTCCTTTGGAGATAGTTTACACTTCCAAAATTTCGACAAGTTGCCTTCAAGTATGTATTCACTTTAAATAAAAATCAGTAATCATAATTAAAAATTTTAACTCTACGAGTATAAAATGTAACATTTGATTTGTTTCAGGCTATGACTGATTTGCCAAAAATTCTTGTTCAAGAAGAGGAAGAATTGGCAAATGTTTGCAGAAATCATCATGATGTGCTTGCATCGATTCACAATAACGCGGGTGAGAATCTTTGTCATTCAGGAATGCTTTAAATGAACATTTTTTTATTTAGATAAGGTAAAATTTCGAAAATAGCAAATTGAGATGCTTCCTTTTTTATATAATAATTTCACATTGAAACACAACGGCATCATATTTGGAACGATGCTGAAATTTTGTTTGCTTTGGATGCTTTTAAATATGAAAGTTTTCAAATTTTAAGTACGTCAAATTTAACATTTATACATTTTCCTTATGTTTAGAGGTCTAGGGTGGCCTTTACTTTTCACTTTTCGAATTTCCTTTATTGCTCCCTTTCCCCTCTCAGTTTTCTTAGAATGCTCGTACAAAAATCTTCAAATTTGAGCATGAGAAAAGTCAGCTTTTTGTAAGCCTATTATTCAAAGGTGATAAAATGTTAAAAATAAGTCCTTATTTCGGTATCTTGTTTAAAATTTGTCAGAGTAAGCCACTCTTATGGGTCCCCAAAAGAAAACCCCATAAGTGCCAAATTTGAATTTTAAGTAATACTGGAGTTTATTAACGCTTTTTGAAATATTTTTTATAAATAAATCATTAGCCAGCCATTTAAGAATACTAAGTCATAGTTTAATACAGAGTTAAACTAATTTTCAATTGTTGAAACAATTCTAGTTTGTTTAAACAGTTTATTCTTTCAGGTGAGTCGCGAAATGAATGTATCTTCTAGGCTTTATGAGATCTTTAATCAATGATAATATATAAAATAATTTGTTTAAATAATTTTATTATTATTGAAATAATGCGCGATTGTTCAATTTGATACTTGAGTTAAAAAAGCCGGAGAAACCTTTTATCGCACCAAGTTTTAAACATAGTTTAAAGTACTAATATGTTTTCTAATAAAACTCGTAAATATTCAATAGCAATAAAGAATAATAATTATTGTATTTTATTTTTGCGATTTTTCAAAAAATTGAAATATTTTGAGGTACTACATTATTTTCTAAGAACACTGAAATTTTAAAATAAATTACAATTATTTTTAAAAAATTGATTTGTTCAAACATTTGTTTTTTCAGGTAAGTCGCGAAATGAACGTATTTTCAGCAGACGGAAAAATGAGGAAAAAACGTCTTTTCTCCTTTATACCGATAAAAAAACACATCAGTCTATCTAAACAAAATAAAATTTTTTTGAACAGTTTAAATTTGTTTCAACACTTACGAGTTTTATTAGAAAACAAATTAGTACTTCAAAATATTAAAATATGTTGAAAAATCACGCATTACTTAAATAATCGTAAAACTATTTAAACAAATTATTTTATTGTTATCATTGATTAAAGAACTCATAACGTCTAGAAATTCAAATAAAACTAGGGGGGTAGCGAGACCAAATAGATTCGAAAAAAATGTTCGCCGTGTATAAATAAGATCAGCTTATTGAAAGCAGCAAGACAACCATTTTTGAGTCTAAAAGCTTTAAACATAAAATTATATGTTCTGATTTGTATTCTATAAATTGAAAGTGTTTAATTTATAATATGTTATATAATTTTATATGTTCAGGATATCTACTCAAATCCTAGAAAAAATAATTCCCTGACAATTCCAGGATTTTTCCAGATATCTCAAGTTCTTCTCTTGTATAATTTTTCACAGTACAGAGCTATTCAAATATTTGAAAGATTAATTTTCAACCAAACTAGAAGCTCATACGCGCGCTACGGGCGCGACCCACTAATTTACTTGCAATTATTTTATTTGGAAATGAAGTTCAATTAAATGATTTACAAAGCAACAAAGAAAAAAGGTATTGAATAGTCCTTTTTAGTTGAACCCATAAACAAATTGACTCGTAAATTATCAATCTTCAGCTAAAAAAGTAATTTTAACAAGAGAGTTTAACGTTTAACCAAGGAATTAAATATTCATTTAAAAAAGTTGAATTTTGAACAAAGAATGCAGTAGTTGATATTTCAAACAAGTTTTTTTTTTTATTTAAAAACATTTGGATTTTCAACTAAGAAAGATTTTTGAGTCAAGTGAGAGAAAATTTGTCGAACATACTGTTGAATTTACAACCAAAAAGATCGACGAATAAGATTAATTTTCTAAAAAAAAAACGAATTTTCAGCAAAATAGTTAAATAAAGAATACAAAGCTACTTTGAAAAATAATTCTTAATTAATTTTATATTTCAAATAAAAAAATAAGGATACTCTCGAAAAAATTGCCAGGAAATTGTAAGTTTTCCAGGTAGGATAGACACCCTGTTAATTTATAATTCTTTAGCTTTGAAGACTGGGATTTTGAAAGATCCGTAAACTTTTTTTGAAATTTTGCTATAATTTTGTTTCTTACAGTCCTGACTCGATCACTGGCTCATATTACTGACATCGTAACAAGGCCGTTGTTGAAAAATCTCGCGGATAGAATAGCGTTGAACAAACTGCGAGCTGCTCATCTCAAAAGAACTTTGCAAGAACTCTCTGAGAACGAGAAGCGCACTTTCTCTAAATTCTGAGACCTGCTTACGTACCTCAGGTAATTTTATCTTCATTTTTTCACAAAAAGAAAATTAAAGGTAATTAATTACTTAAATATGTAATAATTTTAAAAAATATCGGCCACTTTTTTAATTATTTTTACAGATGATCAAGGCACTCTTCACCTGATGGCATTTTCATAGCTTTAAAAGTTTTTATGTTCCGTATGATAAGTATTAAAATGTTAATGCTATAATTAAAAATTTTATTGTAATTGCAAACAAATATTACGTTATTTCGAGAATAAAGAATAATTTTCTTTTTTAGAAAACATTGTTTATGTCCACAATTATTTTTTCCAATCTTGTTCGGAGATTTCAGATCAAAAGTGTTAAATATTTGAAATAATAGAACTTTTTAATGTTTGAATTTGAAAAGACCCAAATGTTCACGATTATATAATAAGAATTATTTTCAGGTTTCGAAGTAAAAATCGACACATTTCGAAAACTTGCCATTGACTTTAAAGGTATTCAACGGATTTTAAAATAGATCCAAGTAAAATGAGAAGCAATAAATTGAATTCAGAAGTAATTCAAATGATGCAAGTAGATTAAAAAGTTTCTGGAACAGATATTTACTTAGAATCACGAATGCATAGAACTAACTGATTAAAAAAATGAAGAAGAATGCAAAAGACTTAAAAGGAGTTCAAGGGAATTAAAAAAAAATCAAGCAAAATCAGATTAACTTGAATTCAGAAGAACTCCAAATGCTGCACGTACATTTAAAAAGATTCAGCAACGGATGTTCGCCTGAATCCAAGAATGCAAAGAACTCAATTATTCAAATAATTTGAAAAAATTAAAAAGAATGTAATGGAACTCAAGTGAAAGTAGAAATAAATTGAATTCAAAAGAATTCAAATTGATAAAAGTAGATTCAAAAACTTTCAGGGACATATCTTCACCTGTGTGTAAGGATACAAATTTTTTTTTAATTGAAAAGAATACAAGACTAAATTCAGAAGAATTCAAAATGAAGCACGTAGATTCAAACAATTTCAGGAACGGGTGTTCACTGAATTCAAGAATGCAAAAAAGTCAAAGATTCAAAGAATTTCAAAAAAATTCAAAAGAATGCAAGACTTTAATGGCATTTCGCGGATTTCAAAAATGCAAGCGAAATCAGAAGAAATAAATTGAATTCAAATTGATAAAAGTAGGTTCAAAATGTTTGAGGAACAGATCTTCACCCGAGTTCAAGGATTCAGTTATTTCAAAAAATTGAAAAGTATGCAAGAGTTTAAATTCAGAAGAATTAATTTGAATTGAGAAGAATTCAGAATGAAGCAAGAGAAATTCAAAAAAATTCAGGAGAGATGATTCACTGAATTCAAGAATGCAAACAATTTAAGGATTTAAAGAATTTAAAAAATTGAGAAGAATGCAAGACTAATGAAATTTAATTCAGAAAGTCAATATGATGCAAGTAATCTTACAAAGTTTCAGGGACAGCTGTACACCTGAATTCAAGAACTAAAAGACCTCAATCCAAGAATTCAAGGAAATTAAAATGATTCGGGTGGCGATTCGGCGGACGATTTCAAATTCCCGGTTTTCCCCAGTAAAGTTTTTCAATTTCCCTGGTCACCTGAAAGTAATGTATTCATATTTGTCTCTAAACGCAAATATTTTTTTTAAGTCATCATGTTGATTCCAAACATCCTTTAACAAATCAGAGCAAAATATTATAAAATAAATAAATTTTCAGTAGAAAAAATTCATTTTCGACAAATAATAACGACTTTTCAAGAAAATAGTTCAATTTTCGACCTAAGTGATAAATTGTCAACTAAAATGATTAATCTTCAACTTAAATAGTTGAATTTTGACCCAAAAATATAAGCTTTCTTCTAAAACAATGAGTCTGTGAATAAAATAGTGGAATTTTGAATAAAAACAAATAGTTAATTTTTACTTAAAAAGCTAAAATGTTTAGCAAAACTTAAATAATTAAATTTAGGTTAAAAAAATTAATGTTCTACCAAACAGATGAATTGTCAACTAGAAAAATAAAAATTTCAATTGAAATAAGTTAAATTTTCAGTTAAAAAAATTACTTTAAACAACAAAAACTAACTTTAAAAAAATGTTGCATTTTCAAACAAAGTGATGAATTTTCAAATAAAATTGCAAATCTTTAACTGGAACCGAAACCGAACATCTTATAATATTTTTAACTGAAACAGTTGAAGTATAAACCAGAAAAATGAATTTTTAACTACAATCATGAATTTTTAACTAGAATAGTTGAACTCTTGGCCAACTAGATAAATTTTCAACCAAGACGATTAATTTCTACCAAAAAAGATAAATTTTCAACGAAAAAAGATAATTTTTTTAACAAAAAATTGAATATATAAAGTTTAAGTCAAAAAATAAATGTTCAACCAAAGAAATGAGCTTTTGATTAAAATTTAGAATCTTCAATCAAAATAATGTATTTTTAACAAAAGAGTTTAACTTTTCAACCCAGTAATTTTATTTCCAATCGAAAAAATGAATTTTCAACCATGAAGATTAATTTTCTACAAAAAGGCGGATTTTTCACAAAGTACATAAATTTTCAAACAACCAGTTAAATTTCTATATTAAATATTTTTTAACCAAATAGTTGAGTTTTAATCGAAAAAAGATACATTTTCAAGCAAAAATATAATTCATAAATTTTCTGTTAAAAATATAATTTTTAACAGAGTTTAAAAAAAATAAAAAAAATAGTTTAATTTTCTGCTTGAATCGTTAAATTTTTAGTTAAAATGATAAATCTTCAACCCAAAAAATTAATTTTTAACAAAAGATTTTAACTTTCAAACAAGTAGTTGAATTTTTAACCCAAGAAAGATGAATTCGCAACGAGCAACGAAATTGTCTATTATATATGTTTGTAGTATCATCAACTTGATTATCAAACTTAAGTCAGTGAAAAAAATCTGAGAAAAAAAAATTTCAAAAGGTTTTTCTTTTAATGGAAAAAAATTAAAATTCAATAATAAATTTGATTTAATGAAAGTAAACTGAAATAATCTGAAAAATCTTTGACAGTAGATAAAGTAGAAATCACTTTTCGAAATAAAACAAAATTATTAAAATAATTAAACCTTGAATTTTTCTGCGAGCAGAAGTAAATTCCCGGTTTCCAGGTCAAGTCGCCAACCGTGATGATGCAAGTGGATTTAAAAAAATTAGGGACGCCTTAATACAATTATGGTTAAACTCTCCTCGAGGTCACACATTTTTTATACCAGGCATTTCACGCTGAATTATTTTAAATATGAAATAATATTATATATTATAATATTATATATTATAATATTATATATATTATATATTATATTATATTATATTATATTATATAAATATTACCTGTGTAATATGGCCTGCAGTGGCCTTCAACTTAAATCCAGACAATTCAAACGGCTCCTCTCATCATGAAAGGATGGAAAAAGTAATAATAAATTCCCACAAATTGGTATTTAGTAATTGATGGACTTTTCCTTATATATGAAATAAAATACTGGATAACCATTCGCTTACTTTTATTCTGCACTTACGAACAAATATCGTATCATCAATTTCACACTGCTACATATATACACTACGAGAACGGCATCGTATTTAAATAAGACTTAGCTGCGTAAAATTTCTTTTCTCTTTATACAATTTCCTCATTCTTTCTTAAATCTTATATTCTCTTTTCTTTTTTGTTTTCGCTCCTCCCTCATCTTTTGCTCTTTCATAAACTTTTTTTTCAATTGGAATTGGCTTAAAACACTGATTCTGCGGAACGAGAGAGATGAATAGGATGGGAAGGACTTCGAGCGAGTCTTTTCCGCGGGAGTTTCTCCAGAGTGGTCAATAATTTTGCAAAGTCGGGCCGATTTTCGGCGTGATAAGACCAGCAGAGCATCAAAATATCCTAGAAAAAAAGTCAGCATTAAAGTAAGAAATAATGTAATTAATTTTTGTATTATACAAGTGAAAGAAAGCAGTTTGGAGTCTAGAATTTTGGGAATACCTTGACATCTCGTGAGGCTTGCAAATTTGCAAGAGTCTGTTTCATTCCTTTACCCACTTGCCAGATTATGGCTTCAGGTGGTTGTCCTTTAAATGGCCACTCTCCACAGAGAAGTTCGTACCAAACAGTACTAGAATTGAGAAATTGAAAGAAAATTATTAGAATACATAAAATATTCCGGGTTTCAAATTCTCGGTCATTTCCTGGATAAGTTTTTTTATTTTCCCAATGAACCATAAGTAACGTATTAATATTTACCACAAATCGCAAACATTTGAATTCATGACGTTAATTCTAAACATCATTTCACACAACAGAGCACAAAATTGAAAAATAAATGAGTTTTTAAACAAATACTTAAATTTTCTACTAAAAATATCAATTTTTAAGAAAACACGGAATAGTTAAACTCTCAATTTAAAAAATTAATTTTAAACAAAATAGTTTAATTTTAAACCAAACAGATTTTAAACTGAAATAGTTGAATTAAAAAACATCTATTAATAAAAAAAGATAAGTTGTCAACCACAACTTAAATAATTAAATATTTAATTAAGAAAAATTAATATTCAATCCAACAGATAATTTTCCCAGTGAGACTATGGAATATTCAATTGGAATATAAGTTAAATTTTCAGTTACAAAAATTACTTTCTACAATAAAAAACATTTTTGATCAAAGTGATGAATTTTCAATTCGAATGATGAATCTAAAACTAGAATAATTGAAATTTGGCCAAAAAGATAAATTTTCAACCTAGAAAATTTATTTCTACCAAAAAAAACAAATAATTTTCAACTAAAAACGATCATATTCAAGCAACCATTGAATAATCACATTTTTAGTCAAAAAATTACTGTCCAACCAAAGAGATGAATTCTTAACTAAAATTATGGAATATTCAACTAGAATAATAGTTACTTTTTCAGTTAAAAAAAATCCTTTTCATCTAAAGAAAAAACGTGTTTTTAATCAAATAGCTCACTTTTTTAACCAAAGAAATTAATTTTTAATTAAAATGATGAATCTCCAACAAAAATTACTTTTTAGCAAAATAGTTTAACTTCCAACCAAATAATTTTATTTCCAGCCTAAAGAATAAGTTTTCAACTAATATGATAAATATTTAACTGAAATACTTTAATTTTTACGAGAAAAAAAAAAAAGAATTTTTAAGCAGGAAAATTAACTTTCAAAAAAAGACAATTTTATGCCAAAAACATCGATTTTTTTAAAACAAAATGCGTAGATTTCCATCGAAATAGTTAAATTTTCAATGAAAAAAAGACAAATTTTTAACTAAAGTGTTGAATTTTGAACTAAGGAAGATCAATTTTCAATTAAAAGTGGAACAAATAAAATTTTAGTTTATGAAATCAGTTTTCAACAAAACTGATAAATTTTCAAGTAAAACAGGGAATCTTCAACTGGAATAGTTGAATTGTTTACAAAAAAGATGAATTTTTAACGATAAAGATTAGTTTTCTAATTTTCTAACAAAAATAGAATACTTACATTTTTCTGTTAAAAATATAATATTTAAGATACAAAAAACGGATTTTCAGCAAAATAGTTAAGTTTTTGACTGGAATGGTTACATTTTTAGTTGAAAAAAATTATTTTTAACAAAGTAGTTAGACTTTCAAAGAGACATGAATTTTCAATGAAAATGATGGATCTTCAAAGAAAAAAAAAATGTTAACAGAAGACTTTAATTTTTCACCTATAATTTAAAATTATTTCTGCTTCGAAATAATACTTCTACTTTAAAAACTACTTGCAGTAGTTTCTTTATCCAAAATTCGGAAGGGAAACTTTCGAATTGTGAAGAATTCTGACTTGGAACAGATATTAGTTTAAATTCCAAAATAATTTAAAAGGATTTAGGATAAATTAATAAGAATTCAGGGCGAACTATAAATGAATGGTAAAAAATATTCGAAAACCTCTTCAAATCTTCGAAACCCTACGAAATCACTCATGTCTGGTGAAAAATCCTTTGAAATGCACTAAAATATTAAAATCCCTTAAAATGAATAAAACTCCTGGAAATCCTTTGAAATTGTTTAAATCTCTTGAAAATGCCTTGGGATCTTTTAAAATACCCTAAAATATTTTAGTCTTAGAAAGCCTTCAAACTACTGAGATAAATAAAAAAAAATCTGGGAATCTTTAAAAATTTTCTAAAATATTTCGAATCCTTTGATATCTTTTGAAAGCCCTTACAACTATTTAAAGCACTTGAAAACGTCTGAGAATCTTTTACAATATCCTCAAGCATTTCAAATCCTTTTAAATCCCATTAAATTACTGAAATCAATTAAAAATGTCTTTATAATCTTTTAAATTTTTCCAAATTATTTTAAATCCTTTGCGCTCCTCTGCAATTTGTTGAAGCTCTTGAAAATGCCAAGGAATTTGAAAAAAATACGTTAAAATATTCCAAATCCTTTATTCATTCTATCATTTGATCCTCAGGGTCAATTAAATTAAAATTTTTTGAAATTAAAAAAAAAATCCGTTGAATTAAGTAGAAACGAGTACATTTACAGAAATTCAAGTGACTTCAAATACTTCCAGTGAATTCATAAAATTTAAGAGAATTCCAAAGCACTCAGGGTTAATTTCAAATCATACGTCCTGTAAAATCGTTGCATATCTTCAAAAATTCTAGAAAATTTTGTATACTATAATATTTCAAAATCTTTAAAATCACTTTAAATTAATTAAATTAATTTTTTGTTAAATCCTTAGAATATTTTCAAACTCCCTAAAATAGTTTAAATTAAAAGCTCCTGAAAATGCCTTAGAAGATTTAAAAATATCCTAAAATCTTTAAAATTCCTTAAAATTATTGAAATCTATTCAAAATTTCTCGGAACCTTTATGAACACCCTGAAATAATTCAAAGAATGTAAGATAATTCAAAAATAGGTACAAACCTGAAATTGAAAAAATGACTGTGTCACAGCCCTTATTTTTTAATAGTTAACAAATCTTAAAAATAGGGTACTTTAGGGAACTTAACTGAATATACGGTACAATAAGGGATATAGGGACCGGTCTGTGAGGCCTGATATCTGTCTCTCTTGCTTCTATAGACCACCAAATCTCACATGCTCGATTAAAATTTTCAAATATTTACTCACCCAAAAGCATAAACATCTGAAGCTTCTGTAAATGGCAATTCCTCCTGGTCTCTATTTTGTTGTGGCTTTAAACGTCGAACGATTTCAGGAGCTAAATAACACAGCCATCCTGGTGGAATGCTCAAACCGTTACCAGTTCTGCAAAATAAAAGAAAAAATGAAACATTACAAAAGAGAATAATGTATCTTATAAAATAAGAGTTCAATTTTATTGAATCTTAGCCTATACAATTAAATTTGCCGATTAAAAATAAAATTCTAAACCGAGGGGTTAGCATTCTTCAAATCTGGTCTACGAGAATTCGTGAAAAGTTTGAAATATTTTAACAATTTTGAAATCTATGTGAAGCCTGAAATTTTTTTAACATTCGTGAAACCTTTGAAATCCTTCTGAAATCTTTACAAAAACTTTTGAGACATTTGTGAAATCTTTCTGAGTTTTTTTAATCTTTGTAAAATCATTGAATTTTAAAAATTTTTCTGAAACAGGTGGAGTTTATGACAAGTAATAATAAGAATTTTCCTCTTAGAACGGGATTTGACTGTAACTTGGCGCATATAGTCCTAAATTAGTGAAAAAAGATTCCACTGAGTGGCTTTCAAAAATTCGAAAAAATGGCGGAGATATACGACTTTGACAGTTTTCGGTTCCTTTTTTTTGAAAATTCCATATCTTTAGTTCTAATTAACCATTTTAACTGCTCAAGGTGTAAGATGACTTGCACTTAAATGAGCTTTCAAATAAAGAAATATCGGTAAGAATAACTTTAATGTTGTTTTTAAAACACAAAAACTAAAATCGCGTTTCCTGTGTAGAAAATTATCGAGGCAGACTTGCGTCCAGTTAGGACACTGTCTAGACATGATGTTTAAAAGTACCGATGGTGAAAAATGAACATAAAAAAAAAATGAATTTCTTCCCCCATCATCTAGTGAGTCTTATCGGGACTTAATCGGGTGCTGGCGAACCGATCAGCAATAAAAAAAGAACTTTTGAATCTCTATATTTTTTGAATATTTAAACAAATATCCAAAGTGTTTGAAAGTATAGAAAATGAGAAAATTATATTAGAGTGATTAAAAAAACATGATTATTGAATTTATATGGGTGTCAGACTGAAAAACTTTCCACATGGTCTGAACAAAAAATGCTTTAAAAAAAGAAAATCTTTAATTATGACTATAATTTTAAGAAATTAAACGATATTGGTTGTGGTTCGATCCTAATTGAGTTTTCATGGTTCAAGGATTACAAAAAAAAATTTTGTTATCTAAACTTGAAAACGGATTTTTTTTAAAATCATTACCCAAAAAAATTGGACGAGAATTTTAACAAGTCCTATTTTTAAGGTCGATTATTATGCTTGTCGCAAATATGATCTTGTTCAGGGCCCGTCCTAACAAATTATTTATAATAAAGCTATTTGTTAATAAAAATTCATTCCGACCATTCACTAAATTGAGCATTTGTCACCCTATATATAATCGGATAATGAAATTGTTTACCATCAAAGAATGCTTGAATGAATGGAACGACTTTATTTTTTTTTTGAGTTTTTAAAAAATGTTAAATTTTTTTCCTTCACAACATTTTTTTCACTTTGCATCTTGATAAGTTAAATCGGTGACTTAGATTTTCTAATCAAAGATATACAATTTTCAGAAAAAAGTTACCAAAAATTTCAGTCCCATACCTTCTCCATTTCTTAGAATTCTTAAAAATCTAATGACAAGAGGAACATTTTTACTATCACGTAACATGGACTCCATCAATATATGAAATATTTTGAAATTTTTGAAATCTTTCTGAAATATTTGAAATCATTAAAATTTTTTTAAAATCTTTGTGAAAATATTGCGAAATCTTTTATATACGTGTGAAATCTTTGTTAAATCATTTAAACTCTAAAATCTTTTTGTAATATCTCTACGAAATATTTTTAAAATCTTTGAAATCTTTACGAAATCATTGTAATAGTTTGAAATATTTATAAAATCTTTTAACCATCTTTATAAACTATTTGTGAAATCTTTGAAATATTTTTAAATCTTTTTGAATTCTCAGAAATCTTGATAAAATCTTTAAAGAAATCTTTCAACACTTTGCGGAATTTTTAAAATATTTGTAATACTAATCCAAAATTAAGAAAACTGTGCGAAATCATGAAAACTGTGCGAATTATTTTTAAATTTTGAAACCTTTGGGAAATCTTTGAAATTTTGTTGGAATCTTTTAAAAATTTGTGAAATCTTTAAAATTTTTTAAAAATATTTTTAAATATTTGAAATTTGTACAATCTTTCGAAAACTTTTGAGTTGGTAAAATCTTTGAAATATACGAAATCTGCAATATTTTTTAAATCTTTGAGGCCTGTGACATCTTTGAAAACTTTCTGAAATATTTGAAATTATTGAAAAATCTTTTAAATATGTGCGACATCTTTGTTAAATAATTTAAATACTCCAAAACTCTGTTAAATTGGTGAAATCTTCGAAACCCATAATATCTTTGAAATATTTGTTATCTGTGAAAACTTTGAAACCTTTGCAAAATATTTGCGCAATTTTTGAAACATACTCAAATCTTTATAAAATCTTTGTGAACTCTTTGAATAAGATTTAAATCTCTATGCAATCTTTTAAGAATTTTGAAATCTTTATCAAACTTTTTAAACCTTTGTGAAATTTTCGTAATCTGTAAGATCTTTGAAATCTTCGAGATTTGTGAAATATTTAAAATCTTTTTGAAACACTAGTGAACTCTGAATAAGTTATAAATCTTTCAAAAATCTGTGAAATCAGAGAAGTCATTCAAATCTTTATGAAATATGTAAGAACTCTTTAAAATTTTTGCAGAATCTTTTAAATGAATCTTTTAACATAAATCGAGTAATTTATGTCTAAATCTTACATGACACAGTGAAATAAAAATATTCAAGTCGCGATTTATTAATGAAGTCAGTTAGCTTTAAAAATTTCGTGCAATCTTGAAATTTCATTTAAACTTAAATATCGAATGTCGAACCCCTCGTAAAAAAATCGTAATCGTAACGAAGGTAATCTTAAATTAAAAAAAAATTGCCTTAATTATTATATAGGGCGCGGGTAATTTTGAGATATAATGGTAAAAAGAAGAATGTAAATAAAAGAAAAAAGATTCAGACATTTTACCTGTTGCCGTAGCAAAGTTTTGTGACGCTAAAGAGTCCGAAGTCGGCGATGACCACTTTGCCATTTTCCAAGAAGATATTCTTGCTCTTGAGATCCTTATGCACAATCCCTCGTGCGTGAAGGTATCCCATTCCCTGAGATATTTGCTGCGCAATGATAGTCGTTTTGTTCATGTTGAACTTATCTTTGCGCAGATGAATATGAGTGTAAAGGGTCATCCCTTTACTCATACTGGTGACAATCGCCAACCGCGGGGGCTTCATACAAGCTCCCATAAATAATACCAAATTCTCGTGTCTCGTTTTACGGAATGTCGCGACCTAAAAGAAAGATAAATTTCAAATTCGTTACATACTTTAAGAAATGGGTGAGTTTACCCAGGGTGTCTACTCAAATCCTGTAAAAAAATTCCCTGACAATTCCAGGGTTTTTTCAGGTATCAAGCTTTTTCCAGGTATGATTTTTCAAGAGTTTATTACAAATAATGTCCCCTTTTAGTATATAAGAATTTAATTGATATTACAAGATATTCTTAAATATTTTAGCATGGTAGATTAAATAAAACATTTGTATTTTCCCTACTTGACAGGCCGAGAATTAGTAGAGGAGTGAAAACAAATTTGAAAAGTTTAAGCGGAAGAACGGTTTGAATGAGCGCCAGAGATAAAGCGGATTGAAATACGCTAAGGGGAGGAACGGTTTAGACGCCTAAGTCGTTTCTCCTCACAGCCTTAACTCAACCCGTTTTTACCCGCAGTCTTGTGGAAATCCATTTTACGTCGCACCAAAAAACCAATGCTTATGAACTTACTCAAAAGTGACTTCCTAAGACCTACGGCAGCATAATATTGCCTGTAAACTATCATATTTTGTGTATTCTTAAAATCCAAAATATTATTCTCTCCTCAACACGTACATTTTTTCAGATCAGTTTCAATGGAATTTCTGACATCGTAGTAATTCATCTATATAAGAAAATGAAGATACAATAAAATGGTTTACCATCAAACGCGAATTGGTTTAAAAATATATTGAAATTTATTTCAATTTCCCGCTTTTTTGGGAGTTTAGATACAATAAATTTTTTTCCCAAATTATATATTATTTTTAATTATGTGTATATTATATATCATTATACCCTGCTTTTAGTTTTTAAGCGAAAATTATAAAAATTTCTTTATTTTTGATTTGTAGTTTTCAATTAGAATAAGTTAAATTTTTAGCTAAAATATTACTTTTAACAAAAAAACTAACTTTCAACAAAACTAACTGTCACTTGTAAAGCGAGTGCGCCTCAATTTTCAAAATTTTATATCTCAGAATCGAGGCCCCAATCGAACAAACGTTGAAACAGTTTTTTCGCGAGATCTCAAACAACACGTACACGTATTCCCAGCAAAATCCGTGTGGGACATTACACGGTGCCCCCTTCTTAGCATAAAGCTGGGAAAGGGATAGGCTGCAACAGAATTTCCCTCTTCCCTTTTCAAGCTCGAAAAATCACCATTGTTAATAAAAAATTTGATTTGTCTGATTTCTCATTGTATCTTTGAAAAATTTTGTAATATTTTGTAATTTTATTTATTTTTTTGTATTTTGGCAAATACATTCGCTAACGAGAATTAAAGTGCTTTATATTGAATATAAATACCAATAAAGTGGAAATACTCGAGATCAAATTCACAACTAGTTTTCAAATTCATAATAGCGTTATGCAAACTTTGTAAATAACATTTTTTATAGTGAGCTCAATGGTCTCAATTGTTATAGCAACTATCTAATTTTATGTGATATAATGAAGAAAAAATTAAAACAATACGCTTAATTTTATATTGATTTTGATCAATAATTAACTACTGAGTAGTTTTGTCATGAGTTTGACATAATATGAGAGCAAAAAATTAAAACTCCTTAATAAAAAAAATATTTATAATACAAATCTGATAGAAGCAGACAATGAATACTTCAAAATCACAATATCATCACGGGACAGCAAATACGTGTTAAATTTTAGCCTGTGGATAAAAGCGGGTTTAGTTCAGACTGGGAGGAAAAACGGTTTAAAGTCCTAAACCGTTTTTCCCCGCGGAATAATTTCAGTTAACTTCTACCCTGACGCTCATTTATTCCGCTTCCACTTCCACAATTTTTCAAACTCTTCTTCGCGTTGACACTAAAACTTAAACCTCTTCTTTTCTACAACTTATTCTACGCCGCTTTTATTCTCGGTCCGTCACTTATCCTTAAAATTTTGTGAATATTTAGGTAAAACAATGTGAGTACTATATTGAAAATTAATTTGAACTGCTTTATTCCTAACTTTTCATGTAGAAATTTTGATTTTCAAAAAGATAGTTTCATTTTCAACCATAAGGATACATTTTCTACCAAAAAGACGATTAAAAAAATGTTCTTTGAAAATACATTAATTCTAAATCAAGTACTTGAATTTTCAACTGAAAAAGATCAATTTTCAAACAAAAATGGAATAGTTAGATTTTCAGTTGAAAAAATTATTCTTCAACCAAAAAAAAAAAACAAATTTATTTTTTTGAACAAATTTAATTTAACTTTTAACTTTTTTGCAATAATTGAATTTTTAAGAAAAAAAAATGGATTTTTAAACAATTTTCAAATAGGAAAATTAATTTTATAGTAAGAAAGACGACTTTTAAATTAAATAAATTAAGCAGTTTTATTTTTAACCAAATTGATGAATTATCTACCATTTTAAGCCGTGTATATAACAAAATTACAGTCAAAATTAACAATACATGAATTTTCAACGAAATATTTGCATTATCAAATACAAAAAGAAAAATTTGTAACCAAATAGGTGAATTTCAAACAAAAAATATCAATTTTCAACCAGAAATGGAATAGAAGAATCGTTTTCACCAACGAAGACGAATTTTATAGAAAATACATGAATTTTAAATTAAAAAGATAATTTGTCAAATAACAATTGAATAGCTGAATTACCAGTTAAAAAATTAATTTTCAACCAAAGCGACGAATTTTCAACTAAAATGAGGAATCGTCACCTTAAATAGTTAAATTTGCAACCAAAAACATGATTTTTCAAATAAACTGACGAGTCTCATTGAATTTCCAATTAAAAGAATTATTTTTAGCCCAGAAGATTGATTTCTGCCAAAAAAATTAAAATTTTACACTAAAATAGTTCTTTAACCAAATATTAAATAGTTATATTTTCAGTAAAAAATATATATTCAATAAAAAAAAATTAAAATAAATTTTCAACAAAATACTTCAATTTGCAACTGGAATAATTACATTTTCAGCAAAAAACAATAATTTTAACAAAAACTAATAATTTTTAACAAAAGTGTAAATGTTCACGAATTAATTATATCTTGATTCAAAAGAGATGAATTCGAAACAAAAAATGTATTAGTTGATATTTCAACCAAAGAAAATTTAAATTTTTAATAAAAAATACTGGAATTAAACCAACAAAAAAACAAACAAAAATGTTCACAAAATACATAGATTTTCAACCAAAGACTTGAATTTTCAAATAAAACCGATCAATTTTCAACTAAAAATAGAATAGTAGAACTTTAAGTCACAAAAATCAATTTTAAACAAAGAGCGTATTATTCAATTTAATATTGCAGTTTAAAAAAAAACTAACTACGCTCTTGAAAAAATTCCCTGACTTAAAAAAAAATTCCCTGGCATTTCCAGGTTTTCCAGAGTGCGTGATCAGTTCGGGTTCGAGTTCCGCGAAAATTGACACTTAATGAATGAAAAATGGCTTTTTCTTGGCAAATTATTAATAAATGTACAGTTTATTTTTAAGCTAAATAGTAACCCATTCAGATTAAAGAGAAAAATTTTAGTATTTTAATTACTGGTCGCTTTTTCTTGCGTAGTTCGGAATTGTACAAAGATAAAATTATTGTCAACTGAAAAAAAAGTACATGTTTCGATAACATTCTCTAGTTTTTTTTACCAAATAATATAACTTTCAACTAATAAAGAAAAATTTTGAACCAGAAATTAAATACTTCAATTTTCAACAAAAAATAAAATAGTTCACTATTCAACCAAGTGGTGAGTTTTCAGACAAGAAGATGATGTTTCCAATAGAAGAGAACAAATTTTCACCGAAATTGAATATTTTTCAACAAAAAAAATGAAACCAAAAATGGAATAGTGAAATTTTTCAGATAAGAAAATTTAATTTCCAACAATATAGTTTTATTTGCAATAAGAAAAGAGAATTTTCAACCATAAAAGAAAAGATTCTCAGCCAAAAATGGAATAGTTAAAGTTTTTGTCTAAAAAATTAATTTTTAATAAAAAAAAGGAAAATTTTCAATACAATAGTTAAATTTTCAACCTTAGAGATACATTTCCAACTAAAGTAAGGAATCTTCAACCGAAAAATTACTTTTTAAATTACAAAAAAAGAGGAATTTTTAACAAAAATTAAATAGATGATATTCCCCCCTCCCAAATTTTTTTTTAATATTTAAATATTAAATAAATTACGAATGAATTTCAACTGAAAAAAAATTGTTTCCAAAAATAAAATAGTTCAACTTTTGGTTAAAAATATGTATTTGAATAAAAAAAGGAGGTTTGAATAAATTACTTACATTTTCAAACAAAAATAATTAATTTTCTACAAAAAAAAAATTTTTAATCAAAATACGTGAGTTTACAAACGAGAGGAATAATTTTCGAAATAAAAGTCAATTTTCAAGAAAAGAAAAAACAATTTTTATAAACTAGTTAAGTTTTCAACCAAACTATAACTTTTTAACCAAAAGTGACGAATTTTCAATAAAATACAAGCATTTTCATCCAAATGGTTTGTTTTTTAACTAAAAGGGGCGAAATTTAAAAAAAGAAATGGACAGTTAAATCTTCAGTTAATAATTTTTTAACTGAAAAACTGATTTTCACCAAAACAGTTTATTTTAAACCAACGAGATGAATCTTTAAAAAAAGTAAGATGAAATAGTTGATATTTCCAGCAAAGAATATTTTTAATTAAAAGCCGTTCAATTAAACCAAAAAGGAGGAATTTTCAACAAATCACGTAATTTTTCAAATTACAATATCAGTTTTTAACCAAAAATAAAACAACAAAAAAGTTACATTTTTAACCAAAGAGCAGAAACTTAAGCCGATTTAGTTTAAACATATGATTGTTTTTAGTTTTAATTATAAAAAATAGAAAACTTTTAAAAACATATACTTTGAAATGTTCTTTCAGTAAACAATAATGTTATATTTGTGAATTTCAGAACTATGCAAGAAAAACTGACCGTACTTAATATATTACATTTTTTCTTTTCAAACTGAATGACTAAAACTTTGACTATGTTATGAATAAACTATAAACTTTTAATTAAAATTTGTATAAAAAAGCTATTATATTTCATTTGAATTTTCGCAGAACTCGGACGAGAACAGATCGCACACTCTGTTGGGTGGTAAACTCCTCCATTGTGAAGGAATCTTTAATCAGGAAAATCAAGTCAAAATATATGCTATGGTTCTAAAATATCTTGAGAACATCTCCGGAAATTTCCGAGGTGCCCCGATCGTATCTCGAGACTCGTGTAATTCCGATCGAGTATTTTTTTCATTTTATAAAAAATGTCACCTTTAGTACAATAAATTCATTAAATGTTTAAACGAACCTCTAATTTGAAAGCTTCTAAAGTCTTATCATCGTCGAGGTAATAATCCATATTGAGCACTTTTATTGCTACATCCCCGTGCCAATTGCCTCTATAAACTGTACCAAATCTTCCAGTTCCGATTGGTTCTCCAATTTTCAGCTCGTCGTAGGGAATATCCCATTCTCGCATCGACAACTAGAAAATCGCAAAAATTAATTCATTTTCACCTATACGGTTAATGTAATCGAATTTCAAAAATGTAATGAAACATTCATCACTCATTTTTCTCAAATACTTATCACCGATTTGGTGAAAATTCTTATTATTCTTAAAATCTAGTATGATACCATTTTTTTAAATTGTTATCTTGTTTATATCGTTTAATATAATGTTATCGAATAAACTGAATGGTGACAGTACATCACTAGAAAACTAAAATGTCCAAAGGTGGGTTTATTTAATGAAAAATGCTTAAAAAATCAAATACATATTGTGTTAAAAGTATTTGCTCGAATTCTCATTTTTTAATATGTGCTCTAATAATTAAAAATTTTTTATTTGAATTTACAAAAAGAAGATAATTTTCTTCTTTTTACAAACGTTTCAGCGAAAACTCGTCTGCCATAGTACGATACAGTTACATTAAATTTTGATTTTTTCGGAACGGAACAAAATGACAAAATGTCTATGAATCTCAAGGAACAGCAGGTAAGGCAATGCTTTTAAAGAAATTAATTTATCATAAAATGAGAAGTTCAAATGCTATGCATGATCACCTTGCTAATTTCTTTGATACTGTAAACAAGCTAGAATATATGAATGTAAAAATAGATGAGAAGTTGATTTCTGTATTGTTACTGGACAGTGTACCAGATACTTATGAACCTTTTAGAATTGCGATAAAGTCACGTGAAATACTGCCTACTCGGAGAATATGACGCTCTAAGAAACAACCACGAAGAAAATTCGTCGGAAGCCATGTTGGTATCTCAATTCGTAAAAAGGAAAGAAAATTAATTTAACGGAAATAAACCATCTTCCGGAAATAACGAAAAGGAAGAAGCTTTTTATTTTAAATGTCACAAATGTAAAAAATTTGGACATCGGGCACGGGATTGCAGATGAAAAGGTGGGATAATAATAAAGGCGAATCGTCCAAACAAGCTGAGGTTGCGATGGCAGCTATTTTTCATCAATGAGAAAATCGTTGGTGCTTGGATTCTGGTGCAACATCTCACATGTGCTCCGATGATGTGAAATTCGAAGAAATACAAAAATCCATGCCCAAGACTGTAATTTAGCGGATGACAACTCAACAAATATCGAAGAAATCGGAAATGTAAAACTTCAGGTAAATGAAGATACTGTAGTTCATTTACAAAATACGCTTTTAGTACCTAACTTTCGGTCCAATTTATTGGCTGTATCAAAAACAACCGATCATAATTTTGAAATAATTTTCCGGAAGAGAGAAGCTGTCATAATTGATTGGAAAGATGGAACGGAAATACTTAAAGCGAGAAGGGATGGTGATTTATATTTTGTAGAAGAAAAAACTGAAAAATCTCACATAGCATCGTCTTTTCAAAATTGGCACGAAAAATTCGGACATCTCAATGAAAATGATCTGAAATATATAATTCGTCGCCAAAAGGTTCACGGAATAAATGTTAAAGGCAAAGAAAATTTGTCAACCTATGAAATTTGTATTCAAGGTAAGAAAGCACATTTACCGTTCCCGAAGCAAGCATCGCGAAGTTCACAAGTTTTTGAATTAATTCAAACAGATATTTGTAATCCAATGCGAGTAGAATCCTTGAATGTTTCAAAACATTTTGCAACTTTCATTGATGATAAAAAAAGATTTTGTGAAATTGTTTTTCTAAAACACCAAACCGAAATCTTTGAAATATTTGAAGAAATTAAGAACAAAATAGAAAATTAAACTGAGAGGCAGATCAAGATCGTCAGATCAGAAAACGCAAAAGAATATTGACCTAAGAAACTAAAAGATTTTTTAAAAGAAGAAGGCATTCAACATCAGTTCACAGTTGAATATACACCTGAACAAAATGGCGTGGCTGAACGATGTAATAGGACAATCGTAGAAATAGCTCGATGTATGCTTTTCAGATCAGAACTTTCCAAGAATTTTTGGGCAAAAGCTATAACTGCAGCATACATTAGAAACAGATGTCCATCTCGAAGTCTCAATGGTGAAATTCCTTATCAAACTTGGACTGCAAAAATACCTACTGTAAAATACTTCCGAACTTTTGGTTGCACAGCATGTATGTTAAATAAGACAAAGAAAGGAGCATTTGATTCAAAAATAATAAAATGTATATTTGTAGGATATTTAACGGATTCGAAAGCCTACAGACTCTGGGATCCGAAAACAAGGATAATTCGTCGAAGTCGAGATGTGAGTTTTGCAAACAGCTTCCAGTCAAGTACAGAAGATAAAAGTTTCATCGATGATAAAATTTTACTGCGTTCAATGATGAAAAGATTTGAAGTAAAACATTGAAGCACTGCTGGAAACGAAGAATCCAGGAATAAAATTAGAATAATAATTAATTGGCAGCAAGAAAATGCAGAAATTAAAGAACATAATCACGAGAAAGATAATTAAGAAGAAGAACCCCAATCAAGTTCAGCATCTGATTCAAATGAAGATGAGAATTTGCCTCCTGAGATAAATCTACAAAAACCTGATGCCGATTTTCATGAAACTTTTGCGCCAGTAAGCAGATCTGCCTCAATTCGTTTTATAATGGCTTTAGCAGTAGAATTACAACTGAAAGTAAATCAACTGGATTTCGTCAGTGCCTACTTAAATGGTGAAATCAAAGAAAAGATTTATATGGAAATCCCAGAAGAACTAACCAAAATTTTGGAAGAGAGCAACCTCAATTTTCAAGAAAATTATAAATATAAAGTATGCTTACTACAAAAAGCTATTTATGTACTAAAACAATCGGGACGCCAGTGGTATGAGAAACTGGACTTGAAGCTAAAAGAATTAAATAGGAAACCACTCATCTCAGATGCCTGTGTTTACATTAATGAAGAAAATGGACAAATGATACTTATTGTAATTTATGTCGATGATGTACTCCTAGCATCGAGCAACAACAACAAAATATTAGAACTTGAAAAAGCTCTGGCAAAGTCTTTTGAGATGAAAGACCTTGGTGTAAACTTCACTATTGCCTTGGTATTGAATTCTCTCAAGATTTGAATAAAAAATAAATCAAAATGGCCCAGAAGAAATACAGTCCTGCTCAGGAATGAGTCCTGCTCAGAAAATGTAATATGGAAGAGCGTACACCCGTTTCTACATCCCTTAACTCATCTATAAAACTCTCGAAAGAAATGAGTCGAAAAAATGAAACCGAGAAGAAAGAAATGTTAAAGATTCCATATCGTAACCTAGTGGGTTCATTCATCTATTTGGCCACTTCTACACGACCAGACATAGATCATTCTATCAGTTTACTGAGCCAATTCAACGAGAACTACAGCAAAGAGCACTGGAAAGCAGCAAAACGAGTATTACGTTATTTAAATTACACCAAAGATCTTGATCTGACATTTAAGAAAACAGGAAAACCTCTTATTGAATTTTCTGATGCTGATTAGGGAGGAAATATTGATGACAGAGGATCATACACAGGATATGCTTTCCAACTTGCAAATTGTCCTATTAGTTGGGTTTCAAGAAAACAGAAAACTGTCACTATGTCTACGGTCGAAGCGGAATATATGGCGTTATTCAAAGCTGCAAAAGAGGCTATTCATCTTAGAAGATTTTTTGAAGAAGTGACTGGAAAATCACAGCCAACAAAATTATTTAGGGATAACCAGAGTGCTGGACAAATGGCCAAGAATCCCTCTTTCATGAACGAACAAAACATATAGCAATCCGTCATCATTTTTGCGAGAAACTGTTGGAAGAGGGAATATTGAAATAAATTATTTAAAAACTGAAGGAATGCCAGCCGACGTACTGACAAAAGGATTGTATATTTCAAAATATATTAATTGTTTAAGAAATCTTGGTTCAATATATTAATTTGTACCATGTTTATTTAAGGGGGAGTCTTGGATGTTTAAATTCAACATTGTAACAAACTTCACACAATTAGAATAATGTTTCTCGCTTATCACTGCGAATGTTTATCTGTCTTTTGAAAGCCGAGCAACGTGACACAAGATTGCATTTTTTATCGCAATATGCAGACGAGCCTACTCCAATTTGTGGCCAGTGTGATTTTAAGATTAAAAACTTTTACATATACTTCCGCAAAACTAGATAACTTCTTCTAGTTAAACTTTTTTGACTTCAATTTATCAACACTTTAGCTCAGGAGTGGGCTTTTGTTTTATCCATTAATTAAAAATTTCGATTTTTTTTATATTTAGCTCTGTACTACCAGCCTTCAATTACAAATTTACCTAAATAATAGGGTGATTGCCAAAAATTGGCAATCAGTCTTTTCACAGTCTTTTTCCTGTTTTCCTTTGAATAATACATTTTTTTCTAAAATTATCTCAGTAAAGTACTCATGTCAAAGCAAAATATTTAAGTTTAACAATTTTAGACTTCTTTTATAAATTGTAAATAAAAAAGTATGCAAAATTTCTTGTGACGCACCTCTTCCGAACTAAAAATTAAAAATTGTTCAATAATAATACATTAACACCATATTTTAAATATGTATTTAAGATTCACATTTAAGTCTTACATTGAGTTGAAAAAGATAAAAATGAATAGAAGAGTTCAATATTTTAGAGATAAGGACTTCAAAAAATACTTTAAAGATTGTCCCAAATAATTATTGAAACTGCTCATAATGCTGTTTGAAATTCTTAAATTTATACTTACGAAGATTATAGTATAGTTAAAAATCGATTTATCAACGACGACTCCAAATAACAGTCAATAGTGACAACTATTTTTGCGTAATCATGGTGTCCACCGATTCTTAGGAACGAAATTCCAGGTCTTTTTCAGGTTTTCCGGGTCAATAAATTGACGTTTTTACAGGTCTCCTTTTTTACATCGAATAATGAAATAACCGTTTATTATAGATGTAAGAAATGAGCCATTTAATTTTTTATTGGCCAATATTTTTTAAATAAAGCAGGAACCTAAATAAACATGTTCTTAATTTTTGACGAACATAAGTCGTCTTTAAAATCCTTAAAATCTTTAAAAATATTTGTGAATTCGTTGCAATCTTTTGAAGTACTTAAAATCTTTGTGAAAACTTGAAATTTCTGTGAAATCTTCTCGATTTTTTTTTAATTTTTGGAAAATATTTGCAATCCTTGAAATCTTTATAAAAGATTACTTTAACCCTGCAACAGCTCAATGGAAACCGAGAAAAACATTTTAAAAAATGTAAATGTTGTTTGCAAAAATCGATCAAAAAACGACCATACATTGTTCCTGAATTTTTCAGAATTTTTATCTAATGGGGTCCAGGCTTCGACGTTAAAGGGTTAATCTTTGTTTGTGAAATCTTTTGCACTCGTTTAAAATCATTAAAATCTTTTGAAATCTTCTCAAATTTATTGCAACTTTTTAAAATAGTTTAACATCTTTGAAATATTGATGAAATCTTTCGTATTCATTGGACATCACTGAAATCTTTGAAATGTTTTGAAATATTTTAAATCTGGTGCATGGCACCCTTTTGAAAATGTTTGGAATTCTTTTTAAATCTTTATGAAAATTTTATGAAATCTTTGAAATATTTATGAAATCTTTTGATCTCATTTGAAATCATTAAAATATTTTTAATGTGTGTAAAATCGATTAAAACCTTAGAAATCTGGTTTACTGTAACCTTGATAAAATCTTTGAAATCTTTTCAAAGTTTTAAGATCTTTGGAAATCTTTTGGAAATTTTTATGAAATCTTTAAAATTTTTCTCAAATGTGTTGAAATATTTCTGAAATTTTTCTTAAATCTTTATCACGTCGTTTCAAATCTACAAAATGTTGTACACATTTTTTAATCTACTGTACTACTGTACTCTTTGAAATATTCTGAATTAAGTTGAGTTGAATATCACGTCAAAAATACATATTTTAACCTTCTATATTAGCGGAGACGAAATTAAAAACTTATAGAATTATTGGCAGTATTAAAATCTGTTCATTGCAATCTGTAAAGTAATGGAAATAGTCTATAAAAAATGCCTAGAAATCTCTTTGTTTATTCTGTAACGAGTAAAAGATAAATTATATCTTGATAAATAAAAAAATTTCAGTTGCAAGATTTCTCCTAAAGGAGATGTTCCTTTCATAATAGACCAAAAGATTTAAATTACTTTCCGCATTTCGATAAAATAACTGTTTTAAAAGACAAAAATTTTAATTCAAGGTTCTCGTGAAAAAATTCAAGGAGATTTCCAGGTTTTCAAGGTCGCTGGACACCATGGTAATCTTTTTTATAAAATGCCAGATAACGCACAATAATAATTTATAATATTATAAACGGATAGGATATTATTTATCTGTTCTTCATAGGCTTAAAAGATTTTTGACATTTTTATGTTTTGTCATGGTTACATGTTGTCACGCGAATTTTATCAACGCGTAAAATTTATATCCATCAGAAATACATTCCTTGATCTCTTAATTTCATATTTTCATACTCTCTTGGGTTACCATTAATTAACAAACAAAGAAAAAAAATGTATATATATTTTAGGAGGTCTCGAAATTTTGTTGTTTTCGAAAATCGCATTGTCTAAAATGGTCAATCTTTGGACAATCACCCGATAAATTATTTACGAATGATATTAACTATCACTTACACTGTTTTGTCGGGGCCATCGTCCATCCCCAGGTTCTCCATCTGAAACCTGAGAATCCTGGGAATCGACTCTGACCGGCGTTCGATCGGAATCCGTACTAACGCTTCCGGAACCGGAAACGCTAATGGTCCGCTCACTATCGCTCGAAACGGCAGTTCTTTCGATTCGATGTGTTTCCAGAATCACGCCTTTGTCGTTAAGCGTAACGTCTATAACAGAAATTTTAATTTAGCATAAAATAATGGAAAGTAATCGAAAATCGAGGGCTTGGAAAATAAGAGAATGTTTTAATGTTGTAAAATGAGATTACACAAGATGAAAGTGTTCCACATTCACAAATGTTTCAAAATAAAAAACGCAAACAAAATGCATGCTGCACAAATTTTTCCCCCGTCGTTAAAATAAAACATTGTATGCAACAATTTTAGGGTCAAATTTTCAATATTTAATTCAAAATTTCAAAGCAGGTCTCTTCAAAATTACATCAATTTGATTTCGAAGCTTCAAAATTAAGACAAGTATCCAGAAGGGAAACAATTAAATTTGCTTTTCTTTTAAACTCGAAGCGTTAAAATGGTGAATTTTTTATCTACATTGCTTAGAAGTGTTTAATATCAAAATCCATCATTATTGTGCAATTAAAAATTGTAAACCTGTACAATTAAATATTCTATATATAAAAACGTCTGAATTGACAAATTCTGGAAACAAATATTAAAAACTGTACACTTTTTATCTTTTAACGTTTCAAATTGATTTTGAATATTTTTCAATTATAAAGCATTCAATTCTCAAGAGCCTTCCAATCGAAACTTTTATCTTCTCTCTGTTTTAGCAATTTATTCACAAAATTTGCATTCAAAATATAAAAAAAGTGACATTATTTACTAAACAATTTCTTACGCTTTAATTACTGTTTATCTAAACTTTATATACTCTTAAATTAATTCATGGAGACTCTAAGAATACAAGTAATTTGATTAGGTATCCATTTAATTGTTATAAATAAATAAGCCAATAGTGTTATTATCAGTAAAAAATATCCTTTTCCCAGACAGATTTGTACTAATTTAGGAATGGAATTGAAGCAAAACAACAAAATTAAAAAGGTCATAATAGCCATTTTTATAAAAAGTTTATGAGCAAAATATTTAAATTTGCGGTTTTCCTAAAATTTAATTTCCTTTCATTTCCAGACTTGCTAAATATATTCATAAAAAAGGTAACTTTGATCATATTTGGTATATTTAATAACTATGATTAATTTGTTATAAAAATATTTATAAATACATTTTTATTATTATTCGTGACTAGCTAGACTATTAATTTAGTTTCAAGTTATTTAAATAGAAAGAACGATTTTTATACGTGAAACTGTCAAAACTTTTAATTCATTTATCTTGATTGTTTATAATTATATACATTTATTTATTTTACTAAATTTAAGGTAGAGAACCTCAATTTATTTGTTTTCCCAATGGACAATATCTAACTTTTTGTTCAGGAGACAATATTGCAATATAACTTTTAATTTAAAAAGTGTTTTTTTTATTTTTCTAGTTTAAAAATCTAATTTGTGAAAATGGCGCAATATAACCATGAAACTGAATTAACGTCGCAATTTTCAAGGAATACTTTTTATTATTTGTAAGCTCAATATCACCATAAAATGTATATTCTAACATTCTTTGGAACGATCTAAATATGAATGTACTAACTCAAAAATCTCAAAACGTAGATATGGCACACTCTCTTATGCGACGATGTTAAAAATAGAATATCCTCATCTCAAAATCTCAAAGCTTTGATTTGACACGGCTGTTTTTAAATCAGAGGACAGTACTAGTCTCGAAACTTGTCTTACATTTTTTTCTTTATCAAGCCTCACAGTCCCTATGGGATAAACTATAAGGAACAAAGAGTACTTTTTGTCACGCTCATAGGGTACTTTTTCCGCGCTCAAAGGGTAAAAAATTCAGGATAAATTCATAAGATTTTAAAAGAATTTAAATTAATTTAAAACTATTTAAAAATATATAAAAAATTTGATTGAATTCAGTAAATTTGAAATAAGCTTAGAAAGATTCAAGGCAGTTCAAAAAGATTTTCATGCATTGCTAACGAATTAAAAGTTAGGTTAAAATACATTAGGATCAATCACATATAAACTTTAAAAAATTCAAAAAAATCCACTGAATTAAATGGAAATATGTGAATTTAGAAGAATTAAAGTAAATTAAAAAATTCAAGAGAATTCCAAATTTCGAATTGATCGAAAAAATTCCATTGATTACTATAAAATTTGAGTTAATTTAGAAATTTAAGGGAAATAAGAAGAATTCGTTTAAATTCATACAAAACCAAACATAATTTAAAAAACAATCAAGTCAATTCAAAAAAATTGAAAAATATTAAAAAATAACTGAATTGATTAATTTTGAAATGAATATAGAAAAATTAAAAGACTTTAAGCTGAATTAAACAAAAACTTTTTAAAAATCCACTGAATTGAGTAAAACTGAATGAATTTAGAATAATTAAAAAGGATTCAATAGAACTCACGATAAATGGATAAGATAAGATTCAAGCATAAGATTCAAGGCGATTTCCAAATGAATTTCAACAAATAATTTAAAAACTTAGAAACCGTTCGCAATTCCTCACCTCTCGTGAATAAATTCTTTAAAATCCATTAAAATATAAACTACCGTGAAATTACATGAAATCTGATGATACTTCCTAATATCCTGGAAAACTTATTAAAAATACTAAAATACTAAATACTAAAATACTAAAATATCTAGGAATCTTTTAAAATGCCCTCAGATATTTAAAATCTTTTGGAATCTCATTAAATTACTGAATTCCATTAAACTAAATTTATAAACTTTTAAATTAACCTAAAATATTTAAAATCCTTTAAAATCTTTTGCAACTTTTTAAAGATCTTGAAAAAGCCAAGAAATTTGAAAAAATACTTAAAAATATTTTAAATCCTGCGAGTATATTGTAAGCTGATCCGCAGGATCAATTAAATAAAAACTTTAAGTAATTCAAGAAATTGAATTATGTAGAATTGAGTCATTTAGAAGAATTAAAATCAATTGAAAAATTCAAAGAATCTGAAAGAATTAAACGAATTCAGGGTTAATTCCAACAAATAATTTCAAATGTCTTAAAATTTTTTAAACCCTACGAAATAACTCACTTCTTGTTAATAAATTCTTAAAAATCCACTAAAATATTATAAGATTCCCATGAGATTCTATGAAATTTGATACTTCATAAAAGCCATTAAAATTTATTGAAATACCTGGAGAGCTTTAAAATCCCTTAAATCAGTGAAATCCTCCAAAATCTTATACAATCCTGTGAAATTTTTTTAAATATCTTAAAACCTTGTAGATCTTGTAAAATCGTTCCATATGTTCCGAAATTAAAGAAAAGTCTTTATCCTAAAATATTTCACACGCCTTGAAATCTCTTCAAATTAATGTACATAATAAAAAATTCCTTAGGATCTATTAAAATTTCTTACAATATTTCAAATCAAGACAATTCAGAAATAGGTATAGATCTGAATTAAATAGTGACAAAACCCATGAACTAATTTATTGAAAGAAAAGTGAAATTATTAAAAATTAAACTATGAATTACAATAATAGTGTACTTTAGGGACCTTAACTGAATATAGGGTACAATAGGGGATATAGGGACCGGTCTGTGAGGCCTGCTTTTTACGAAATCTTTTTTTTCTCTTTTCCTGCTAATAAAAAAGGTCTTTTCTCTCAACAAAAATGACTTATTGACTCCGTATTTGAATGATAGACGGTTCCTTAAAATCAAAGAAAATATGGGTTACCTGGGAAATGGAACTGTTGCTTGGTAGGCGCCTGAGGAGTTTGGCTAACATTAGCAGGTAACAAAGCTGGACTAGAAGGTGTTGAGCTGTTGCAGCTCGAGGTATTTGAACTAGAATCGGCACCCTAATATCGAAATATAATAAATTTCAAATTTAAATATCAGAAGAAAGATAACTTGCTTGATAATAAAGTCCAAGGAATGTTAAGAAAATACCAAATTAATAGATTATTACCTGAAAGGCTATACTGACAGAAGAATGTGGATGAGAACGTTTACGGTCCCTTCGGTTCAGAGACATCAATAAATTAGAATTATGATGATTCGGCGACGTGATGCCCGGCTTGCTCAATATTGGAGAAGCGTTAGCCATACCTAAAAATCCAAAGAAAGAAAAATAAGTTCGTATATTGAATTTTTTTCCAAACGTACATATGGTAACGTTTTTATTAAGTTTCCAGGTGATGATTGTTTTTGGTAAAAAATTAATCTTTTTGATTAAAAATTAATTTTGTTTAGTCGAAACTTCAACTTTTTGGTTGAGAATTCTTGAATTTTATTTAAAATTCATCTTTTTGGTAGTAAATGAATCTTTTTCTTTAAAAATTCATCTTTTTTTAGTTTAAACTTTAACTTTTTGGTTCAGAATGATTAAATTTGGTTAAAACTTCGTCTTTTTGCAGTAAATTATTCTTTTTGTTTAAAAGTTCATCTTTTTTAGTTGAAAATTTAACTTTTTGGTTGAGAATTCTTGAATTTTATTCAAAATTCGTGTTTATGGTAGTAAATTAATTATTTTGTTTAAAAATTCACCTTTTGTAGTTGAAACTTCAACTTTTTGGTTCAAAATTGTAGAAATTTGTTAAAAATTTGTTGTATTTTTTCGGTCGAAAATTAATCTTTTTGTTTAAAAATTAATCTTTGTGCTTCAAAATTTAACAACTAGGTATTGAAACTGAACTACTTTCTTAAAAATGCAATTTTTGGTTAACGATTCCAAATTTTATTTAAGAATTCATCTCTTTGGTTGAAAATAAAACTGTTTTATTGACAATTCCTTTTTTTGTTGTCAAAAAATTAGTTTGGTATTTGAAGATTTACCTATTCCGTTTTTGGTCGAAAATGATACATAGTAAAGTAAAAATTCAGCTTTTAGTGAAATTAAAATATTTCGTTAAAAATTCTTTTTTTGTTGTTAAAAATTAATCTATTTTCGTCGAAAATTGAACTTGTAGGTTGAGAGTTCATGTATTTTGTTGGAAATTAGTCTTTTTTGGTACAAAATTAATATTTTATCAAAATTTCATATTTTTGATTTGATAATTCCTCTGAATTGTATAGAAAATGCGTCATTTTGTCTTGAAAGTTCAATAATTTAGTAAAAATATCAACTATTGCATAGAAAATTCGCTTTTTTATAATTAAAATTCATTTTAACTAAAAGTTTAACGATTCTATTTTTGGTTAAAAATGTACATTTCTTAGTTTAACAACCTTATACTACCCGGAATAACTGTCACATAAAATTAAATTAGGCACACTTCATTACTTACTCTGTAATAACTTGTTTATTATAATTGTTCATTTATTGCCAAAGTTTATAATTCACTACACGATCAAGTAGATAATATAGGCATATCGGTCTAGTTACAAATTTCCATGATTTTTAAATTAAATTGTAACAAATTAAAATGCAATAATAATGGTTTATCAATCCGTTTTATTGAATTCAAAACAATTATTAATAATATTTTTATCAAAGCGTTTTGTTTTTTTATTACTTTAAGAACCATTATAGTTGAACTATTAATGCAAAAATTTGGATTTCACTTAAAAATAATAGTAATCTAAAAAAACTCGAAACTTTTTAACGCATTCAAAATAAATCTTTCAGATCGCAAAAACTAATAAAATTGACAATATTAAAATTTATCAAAATTTAATTAATTCGCGAATTTCTTCTTCAGCATCTTTCAGTTCTTTTCGCTTGTCCCGTTAAGTCTTCCATTTTTTGCATTTAATTCTCACACTTTATCTGATATTTGCCTTTTACTTAAATTTTTGTTTAAAATTTTGAAATATAGAATTCGCTATAAAATACTAAATTATTGAGACTGTGAAAATAGAGAAATTTAAAAAAGTTCCAGTCCAGTTTTTCTTGATAAATTAGTATTAATCTCGAGTTTGAAATGAATTTTGAACTTACTGTCGGCTTGAAGAGTCCGTTTGAACTCGTCGATGAGTTCCTGAGGTAGACCACACGAGGGCGGAACTTTGGACGCACAGTCCTTGTGACACTTGTATTTACACTCCTTACACTTGAGACCGATGAACATCTGCTTGTCGCAATAGTCACAGGTCGTCATCATCTTGAACGTCTTTGTGAAGCGATGCGTGATCATGTGACCCATTCCACGACTCACGGTCGGCGTTCGCGGAGACTTTGGCACTTGGAGACTTGTCCCTACAGATAATGAGAGAGCACATTAATGAGTAATTAGCGAAAAATCAGTGAAGATATAAACCGTGAAGGAGTAAAAACTAATCCCAACTCTTCTGGCAAATATTTGCGTTCAACCAGAAAATTGCTAATTCAATTACTAACAAAACTCACTTCCAGAATCAGGGCTGCCGTTTTATTTACGGGAATAAATTCCCGGTTCGCAAACAATTGTCACGATCAAAGAAATTAAAAAATTCGAAATCTAAAGTCAGAAATTTCTCCACTGGAAGTAATAAAACTGAGCTGCAAATAATTTTAAGCAATTCTAAGCTGAACACTTTTTTAATTAAAGTTGAGTTATTTATATTTTACTACCGTGCAAAAGTTAACGATCACATCTTTTTTATGACAAAAAGTTCTCTTAATATTAATTATATTAGAACTAAACAATTTGCTCATTAAAGGGTTAAATTCTCTCAAAATTCTCTATAAAATGAGTCCAGGGTGGGGCCAACTTGTCTTTTTTTATACGGATATTGCAAAAGTAGTGTAAATTTCAATGGTTTCTCCAATTTTCTATAACTTCCATAATAATAAATATTTCTTAATGTTCTTGGGCTCATTTTAAACCTATTTTTATAGTTTGAATATAAATTATGAAATATGAAATATAAAAATATGAAGCATATGATCATAAAGTTTCTATAAAAGACCCTTAAAATATATTCACACAGATTTCAAAGATCGAACAAAGATTTTAACGATTTCCTAACTATTTCACAAAGATTTTTTTAGATAATTCAAAAAAATTTTTACAAATATTTCACAAAAATTTAAATGGTTTACCAAAGATTTCAAATGTTTGGCAAAGATTTTTTTTGAGAATTCGTAAAGATTTTACAAATATTTCACAACAATTTAAATGATTTTCCAAAGATTTCAAGTAGTTCGCAAGGATTTCAGATAGATTCCAAAGCTTTCACAAAGACTTCTATTATTTCACAAAGACTTAAGATAGACTTCAAATACTGAACAAGGATTTCGGATATATTAAAAAGACTTCACAAGGACTTCAATCATTTCTCAAATATCTACTCAAAAATTTTTAATTTGAAAAGTTTATAATTGAAGGTTAATCATTCAAAAGTGAACAAATTTCAACACAAACGTACCTTATTTTACAAATTCAAAGCCTTCTAAACAGTGAAAATTTTGGAAAGTGGAAGAAAATGGAGAATAAATATTATTACCTAATTCACGAAATTGCAACCTTAGTCTATTCAACTTTTTGAATGAGTGGATTTATAATTGTTTAAAAGTTGAAAGGTTTTAATTTTCAATTTCAGCCATTTTTAGCGATTACAGTTTAAACAAAAAATATTTAATTTTTGCATCTAAAAATTGTAGTAATTTGAACGCCTTCTATTGATCAATTATCCTTCTAATTTTCAATAAAAATATATATTTAAAAAAAATTTAATCAATATTATTCATTTGCACACTCTGCTATACTTTAAAATTGCCCAACTTATAAAATATTAAACTGAAATATTAATTTTTTTAGCATCATCAATTTAAAATTATTTAATCGTGAAGGATTTCAATTATTTGTACAATATAGTTTGAGTTCACTTTTTTTTCCTTTTCAGGCGCTCCTAATTTAAATTTTAATCGTTCATTTTAAAAAATTTGAAATTATTCAATTTTAATCGGCTTGCAATAATATCTAATAACTTAAGTATTAAAATCTCAAAGGGTAACTTTAAGATAAATTGATGAGACTTAACAAAAATTCAAGTGAAACTTAAAATAATTCAGATGAATTGGAAACAAATTTAATTTAAAAAAATTCAATTGATTTCTATAAAATTGGAATGAATTTAGAGGGCTCTTAGATAAAACGAGAATTCGATGAAATTTATAAAAATTTAAAGAGATTTAGAAAAAATTAAATGAATTTAAAACAGTTTAAAAATTTGAAAAAACTTCGTTGAATTCAGAAAATTTCAATTCAACTAAGAAACATTCAAGTCAATTTAAAGGAATTTAATGAAATGCCTAGGAATTAAGGTGAAGTTAAAAGACTTAGGGGGAATTAAATAACATTCTGTTTAAATAAAAAATCGACTGAACTAAGTAGAACTGAGGATATTTATTAAAATTCAAGTTAACTAAAAAAATTCTAGATAATTCCGAAGAATTTTTAAAATCGAAAAAATTCCATTTATTTCAGTAAAATTTGATTGAACTTAAAGAGGAATTTGAGGGATATTACAAGAATTTGGTGAAATTGATAAAAAATCAAACTGAATTAAAAAAGCAATCAAAAGAATTGAAAACGAATAAAAAATATGAAGAAATTCATTGAAAAGAGTATATTTTAATTGAGATTAGAAAAATTAAAGAAAATTCAAAAGAATGTTATGAAATACCTGAGAGTTTAAGGTGAGTTTTAAAGACTTCAAGATAAATTAAACAAAACTTTTTTAAATCCCACTGAATTACGTAGAATTGAGTGAACTTAGAAGAATTCTAAAGAATTTAAAAGAATTCATAAGAAATAAGAATTCGGGGCGAATTCCAAATGATTGCAAAAAATATTTGAAACCCTCTTCAAACCTTTGCAACCCTACAAAATCCCACAATTCTTGTGAAAAATTCTTTGAAATGAATTGAAATATTAAAATTCTTTAAAATTACTAAAACCCTTAGAATCTCTTGAAATTGTTTAAATCTTTTGAAAATGCCTCGGAATCTTTTAAAGTACCCTTAAAGATTTCAAAGTCTGAAATCTCTTCAAAACTTTTAAAGTAAATAAACAATTTCTGGTGATATTTTTAAATGTCCTAAAGCTCTTGAAAATTCCAAGGAATTAAAAATATATATACCTTCAAATATTTCAAATCCTTTGATCGTTTTATTAATTGAATTACAAAAATTCAAATTAATTCTGAAAAATTTAAATAAATTTCGGAAAAATGAATAAGAATTCAGAATGAATTCAAAAAACTAATTTCAAAACTCTTTAAATCTTTGAACCCCTACAAAATACCTCACTTCTACTGAATACATTCTTTAAAAACCACTAAAATATTATTAAATCGTATGAAATTCTATGATATCTGGCGATATTTCTGGAAAGCCTGAAAAACTCTTTATCCTAAAATATTGCAATTGCTGGAAAATGTTTTAAAAATACACTAAGAGCTCCAAAATCCCTTAAAATCATTGAAATCCTCGTAAATCTGATGGAATCATGTGAAATCTTTGAAAATATCGTAAAACCTTACATTTTATAAATATGCAGGCGGAAGCAGTGCAATAAATGAAACTCATGTAAACTCCCAACGGACACATTATAAATAAAGAGGAAGTTCGTATTTGAAATTCAACAATTCCAAATTCAAAGTGCCGCAAACTGTCAAATTTCCATTTGAGTAATAATTAAGAATAATTCCTAAAGGAACTCGTTTAATTCCAAATAACTTCCCGATCTGAAAATAAATTCACGACATTTCCCGGTTTCTTTTTCTAGTCTAAAAAAAATCTCAACACTTCCCGATTTCTCGGTCTAGAAATGGTCATTTACTTCAATCTTCCAAACTTAAAAGAATTAAAATTAAATATAATAATCAATCCCTCCTAGATTCTCTCACCTGTTCCTTTTGAACTATTATCATCACTTTCGGCGCTGGAGTACGGAGGCGATTTAATTGGACTGCTTGTATTCGGGACGAAACCATCGCAAATGATATCCGTACTACTGCAAGAGCCAGGTTCTGTTGGCAAACGAGATCTTCTGCTAACAGATCCAACTTGGTCATTTGGACAACTGAAAAATTAATATCACATCAAATGATGTCAATAAAATCGTTGAAAGATAAAGAAGGTAATTTTCAGAACTTACGTTACAAATTATTCATAATTTTTATACGATATACAAAATAAATTAAATTAAATTAAATACCTTGATTTATCTAATTAATAATTACTATGCAATGATATGAACTTTGATTATTTTTAATTATTTAAAATATCAATATTGAATATTTATATTTTTTAGCACCTAGCAGTCGAGTCTCCATTTTCAAGTCGATTTGCCAATTGTGACTCATGTGACTTGGACTTTGTCAGTGGGAAGACTTCCGGTTGCTGGAAGCTCTGAAGTCCCGTCTGGTTCTTTTTAGAGGAAGGGGGAGTGGTCAGAAATTTTAAGCACGCTGTAAAAACAGAAATTATTGGTATTAATTTTTAAGAAATCATTTTGATTCTTTGAAATGGGCCCGCTTCTTAACAGATTTTTTGACTTTACAGTAATGTTTTACTCAAAATGTTAATAATGTACAATATGATAGATTTAATGTACAATAATAATTAATAATAAGCATTGATTAATAATTAAAAATAAACATTAATAATAATTGATGTATAATATGTTCTTTCAACCAGACTAGTTGAGTATCTTCCAAAAAGTTACTCTAAAGGAAGACATTATTTTACTTTTAAAAATCGTGCCGATAGATTCCGCTACTTGCATATTTTTATCACTAAATATTACTCTAAAAAAATTTTTAAAGTATATTAATTTAATATATTATTTTATAAGTTTAGGAGGACATTTACCTTACTCTTTAATAATTATAAACTATAATTTTAAAAGCGTTTATCTCCCACATATGTACCCATGTTCTTTAATCAATTTTTCCAGTTTTTTTTTGTCAGTTTATAATATCTGATAAATTTCTATACATAAATAGCTATTTGGTAGAATTTAAAAATTCATCAAAACCCGGAAATAAGGAATTAATGATTATAGCTGTCTATAGTCAAATTAAAATTTCAAAAACATTTTTAAGATACATAAAATCGGTTTTAAAATATGGTGAAATTAATTGTAGATGATTTATTTCAATGTGCATACAGAATTTAATTATTATTTATTCTTTAATTATGAATAATTGGTAGAATAAATGACAAGTGACGTAAATTGGGGAGTAGGCTAAGAAACATTTTTAAAGTCCTTATACAGTATTTAGTACATGCACCTCATATTTATTTGTTTAATTAAATACGAAGAATATAAAACGACAAAAAAATTTACGATTGGGTCATTAGAGTCCAATTTTGGAAGTTTAAGAGTAATCTAGATTTTAATTTGATCTAAACTTCGTTTTTTCATGTGATTTCTATTAAATTCAAATTTACGATCAAATTATTGTTTATCTTAAAATGTTCAATTCCTATTAAGACATTTTTAATCTTTACCATTTATGATAGAATGAATTAGATTCAAGTACATTTTGACCTATCCAATTTCCATCAATTCTCAGCGTTTCGAGATCCCGTGAGTCACGAAAAACGGGTTTCGCGATAACACCTGCCTCAATATGAATGACACATTTATTTTTATTTACATACAATGATTTTAAATTAGCTGATTGTTTTTTATATTAACAACATGTGTTTCACCACTTGTGACATACCCCGACACCATTTGAAATGGTTAAACTGCGATACGCCACCTGGTGACAAAAATCCGAACTAGAAAGAACAGGAACAATTTTAAAGATGTATTTTAATTTGTGCATAACAGGGGTTTAACGATTTTTTATGAGTTTAAAGTATTTATTGGATAATAAAAATAAGTCTTTGTCGGAAATAAAGGCATTTTGATGGAATTTACATATTATACAGTGAAAACCCACATTTTTTGACAGAAATATTTTTCTAAAAAAAACAGTCATTGTGACTTTTAAAAGATTATAAACTAAAATGGACTTATTCTGAAGCAACAATGAACTCAAAGTAATTTTTTATTAATTTATACATAAACTTATTACTATTTAAAAATCTGATCTTAAAGTCAAGTTAGAATTCGTATTTAAATTCTAATCGTCTGTTATTCGTATTCTTTGCACAATCTGGATAACATTTAACGCTACATACATCAATTAAAGTATATTCAAGCTTACAATACACTGATAAAAACATTATTTTCTTAAACCTATTTGAAAAAAGTGTACTTTTTCAGTATATAAGATGGAAATTCTATCTAAAACTATTTGTTTTTTATGAGGATTTGTTTTTAGTATACAATCATTGTTTTATACTTCACAAAAAAGCTTAAAACCGCGTTTATTCAAATATTAAAATAAATCTTTAAAATTGTACCTATTATTTTGAGTTCCGATTTGCGGCACCAGGTGGCGAAATGGTAGACCACCATTCCCAGTACTTTAAATATTTTTTTAATATTTAAAAAATATTAAAAATACATTTTCAAAGTATTTCCAGTATGTCCAGTGTAGTTTATTGTATTCGTGAACAATATTACTATTCAGACTGTTATCATTTACTTTTACGTTTAGAATATTTTCTCAAAAAAGGCGTATGCATTCCCAGGTCAAGATGTACCAACTGTGCAAACCTTCCTGACATTTTCACCAATCCTATCATGATCATGACTTCATGCTACAATATTTCATATTTCGCGAAATATTTAAGTCGTTTTTTCATTCCAATATATTGACTTTTAGTTCGGAAATTGTACTATTTCAAGGAAATGTTATATGTATCACGTCAAACTTCAACAAAAAGAATTGAAAAACACTGAATTGAAATACCAAAATGTTTGCGTTTCGTGGCCCTTGGAATAGGCAAGAGTTCACTGTATTTTAAATAGTACTTAAGGCTTCAGTATATAAATATATAAAAACATAACCTAATGACGCCGTTTTTCCGTAGGTTATGATTGACAATACAAAATACTAAAATGTTTATTTATCCTCACAGAATTTGTTTAATTTTATATCCAAAAATAAGTTTCTTCATATTTATTACTTTTAATACATAATTGAGGGGTAGCAGTACAGAACTAGATAACCAACAAAATCGGAATTTCGTAGGGAAATTTGTATGGGTAAATAGAGACATTTTTTCAAAAGGTTCTAAATAGGTAGACATACAAAATGCAAATGGAAATAAGAGATATGAGGACCAAATTTTGAGGCATGCAATCTGGAAACCTATTAAGATTGCAATATTATTAACGTTCTGGCAGCGTTCCATACAAAGAAAGTCTCAAAACTTCGAGAATTGCTGAAAAATAGATAGGTCTAAATTCATATGAAACTAACACCTTCCATCATAAGTAATTGTAATGTAAAAAATACTATTTTACGGCAAAACTATGGTCCCTATTAAAAAGACAGTTAAGGGGCACTTCGTAGATCTTTTAAAGTCAAGAATATTTGCTGTTGGAGCTCTCACAGTTTTCCTACAGTTTCGTGGGAAATTTGAATTTTTAATTTTCCTATTTTTATTTTTCATGGTGAAGCCATAAATGTTAGCAATAAAAGGCTGGCTAACGAACTTAACTACTTTTTTGGCCCACTTAAAAATGTATACCCTTTGAAATTTTTATTTAAAAAATCCTTCGAAAATTATCGCGTCATCAGACTTCGGGCTCCCAAAAGTCGATAATTGACGGACACATTGGATAGTTCCAAATTTACGCGAAACTAATAACTTCCATCATAAATGATGAGAATTTAAAAATGAATGATGAGTAGAACTTTACTTACGGCGACCTTGTCTGGCGAGAGATGGCGTTGAAGGTGGACTAGTATTGGACGATAGTGAAATAAAGGAGGATGCCTGTGCCAAGGTATCCCTATTAAGATTATTATTATTATTATACGGAATGCTCTCTTCGGAAGGTACTGAACTTCGAGTCCCGCGAGACCGAAGAGGTCGGGGTGAAGGTCCACTTCGCAGGTGATGTCTATCCCAGGAATCCCAGTACAGGTTCATCTCGTTGTTGTCCATGTCGCCTCGCAAAAGGACATCTTTAAAAAATAGATTTTTTTCTGTACAGATCAATCTGTAAAATGCTAAACATCTTATAGAACCTTATCAAAGTAATAAAACCATTAAAGTCATGGAAATTGCGCAAAATTTACGTGAAGTTATCGCATAGGATTATTAAATGTAAAAAAACTTTTTAAACAAAAACTGAGTAATTTAGATATAAAAATCTTTACCCATGTAACGGCGGAGATTATGCAGGGCACGACAAAGTCTGCGAATTTCTTCCTCGTGTCTCATGTTATTTTCCCCCAACATGCTACCCAACTCGTGCTCGGATTTTTCCTTTAACGCCTCGAGAGAATTCGCTTTCGAGCAAACCATCTGCAAAAAATTCATCGGTGTTGTGTAATTTAATTTAGAACCACTGACATTTTAACGCCAAACCAAACAGTTTTTTATTTTATTTAAATAAAAAAAATGAATATTTAAAGAATAAAATTTCAGTGTTACTTTGTTGGATATAACTTTCTGATAATTGAGGTACTTCAGCAACAAAAAATAAAATACTATGTCAACACTTTTCTCCAACAAAAAAAAGTTTATTTCTAAATGACGAAATTTTATTTTGAGTAAAAAATAAAGTAAACAAGTTTTACAAATATAATTATATTTAAGCGACTATTTTTGACAAAAAGAAATTTTGCAATGCTATGAGTTTCATTTCTGCAAATTTCAGAAGGCTGCATAATTAACAGATTTTAATTTGTAATCCATTTTTCTAATTAAACCTTTTTTACTTGAAAAATTCTTCCGCAATTTTTGTTGCTGTTGCTCGAAAATTTTTACCTGAATGGATTCTGGCGTAAGTCCGACAACTCTCAGCCATTGTGACAGAGATGGACATTGTCGCATTTCCACAGGCAGCGATTCCTCTGGGAGTTTTGATTTGGTCACAAGTTGCTTGGAATATAACTTTATCAACTTCCCCTGTACGGAAAATTCAAAGTTTCTTTTTATAATGAAGAAAATTCACTTTTAATAAATAAATAATATTATTATTCAATTGAAGTAAATTAAATCTGAAGAACAGAGCTAATAATTTCAGATTTTCTGATAATTGAAACAAATGATTTTTATAACTAAGATGAGCTATAAACTTGAAATTGTAAATAGCAATTTCAAGAATACATACTTTAAAATATTTTCTTATTCTAATTGCTAATTTTCTAAATTATACACCATAAAAATGACCTACTTTTAAGACGTATAAACTTACATAGTTCCAATATAAATAATTCAAAAAAGACAATTTATGGATTACAAACTATGAAAATTGTACAGTATGGAACTCAAAATATTTTTATTAGAATAATTTTGAACTTAAAGCTCTTATAATATTGTACTGTAACACGACAAAATTAAAAAGGTTCAATATTGTACCAATGCAAATTAAAGTTTTTTAAAAGCTTAAAAATTAACCTTTTGGATTGAGAATTTTGTAATACTTACAATTAGATCAATAATAACTCTACGGGTTCTACATAAAACATCGAAATTGGCATACCTTGAAAAAAGCATCCCTCAAAGGTAAACAATTTCAAATAGCGTTAAAGTAAGATATGAAAATCTCAAAAAAAGGCTTCAAAACTAATAGAGCATAAAAAATTAGCGAATAAATATTCAAAAATATACAATTTAATACTTGACAAATTGAAATTCAACTAGATTTATTTTAAACTGTAAGCCTTCGGAAACATACATAACCACTAATACAGTTTTTTTTTATCAGAACCGCAACTTGCTGTTTTTTAGTGTGGTGGGTAGTGATGGGCAATTAGAACAGAAATTTGAACATACGTTCCGGCTTTAAAAAACTCGCAGAAAAAACTGTACGTTTTCATGTAGTCTAGCGATCAGATAATTTCAAATTCTCGGGTTTCTTCTGATCATTTGTTTTTGTAATGTTTCCCAAAGTAACGTATAGAAATAGGAATTTTAACAATATACGACTTCAAAATTGATGCCGGGGAAAAAACAATAGCAGTGAATTCTTACTTATTTCAAGAAGCGCTTATTCCAAGGCTGCCCTATTTCAAGTCCCCTTTGCTGGGAAATTTCAAATTGTGGAGTTCCGCCACCTCTTACCATGGTTTCTGCATCAGGTGTGTTAACCTGACGTAACCACATGTTCGAATCGAGTTAAAACCTATTTTATAATCAAGGGCTCATTTAATGCCCTAATATCAAATGTAATTCTCCACTAATTACTCAAAAAACAGGGGGTTACGCTAGCTTAACGTTAAGCTGAAGGAAACCCATGTGAAACAAACGCTAAATCGAGATCTGTCCTATCACATAACTAAAAGCTCATTTAATGCTCTCCAAAACCATAAAAAATTATTGTCCAAAAGCTAAATTGTAAATATGATCACACTATAATTAAGGGCTCATTTAATGCTAATTTAATCCCCCATTGCCAAATTTAATACTCCACTTTTTTTTTAACCTGGGGTTACGCTAGCTTAACATTAAGTTGACGGAACCCCATTAAAGCATTAAATTTGGCATTAGGGCATTAAATTAGCATTAAATGAGCCCTGAATTACGAAATAGGTTTTAATTCGATTCGAAGATGTGGTTACGTCAGCTCAAGACACCTCAATATTTTAACGTTCACATGTTTTGAAAAAGTATCAACATATAACAAAAAAAAAGGAAATTTAAATAAGAGTCACGAAATGTCTCGAAAATCTCACCCTTATTATTGTTGAAAACCTGATTGACTTTACATTATCTGACGTTCCTTTATATGCTTAATTCGAAAATTAAATCTTCAAATAATCCCTTTCATTAAAAAAAATTATAGACCACCTTACTGAAGCGAATTGAGAATTTTTTTTGATTTTTAATACTCTTGCTCAATTTCATTAAAACTTACAAATTATCTGATTAATTATTTAAAATATTATACACGTATTATGTTAGTGCTTTTCACTGCAAATTAGTATTTAAAAAATAATAATTTTAATCTAAAATCATGAGATTTCAAAGAAAACTTTAAATTTCGAGAAAATTTAAGTTGTGTTAGTTTTTACCCCGGAAATTAGCTTTTGTTGAAATTGTCAAGATTTCTCATTCTTAACAATTTTAGGTTATATCAGCGTTTAACATGTTTTTACACCGAAAATGCATTTTTGCTGAAGAAAATATTAGACCTAAAATATGAATTTTTCTTGAATTGAAAAAGATATCAAATCAACTAATTATTTTAAAAACTGTTTAAATCCAACTTGGACAGATTTTTCTTCTGAAAATTTGTAAAATTCCCGGTCAATATATATGTTTATTTAGTCCAGGACGAAGTTTGAAAATGACGTACTGGCGCAGTTCATAACTTAAGTGCAACTTTTTCTTTCTCCAACAAAAATCTCCTTCATAGAGATTAAGACAAATTATTTTGGTCGTACGTTCCATATATATATGTTTATTTAGTCCAGGACGAAGTTTGAAAGTGACGTACTGGCGCAGTTCAAAACTTAACTGCAACTTTTTCTCTCTCTAACAACAATTAGTATAATGACTTAAAAAACGCTTAGACTGGAAATCTTATCTTCTCTTTTAATAGAGGACGACTACATAAGTTAAAAAATTAAAAATTTGAAAATGGTTTTTTACGATAACCGTTTTTTTTGTGTTTACATGTCCTCGACAACTTGTTTCAGACACTTTAGTAATTTTTTATCTTTACGAAGACCCAAAGACGGGTCGAAACGTCGGTTTATTTGATTTTTGTAACTAACTAAACATATATAATGAACTTATGACCAAAATCATTGGTCTGAATCTCTATAAAGGATATTTACCCAGATAAGTAAGACGTTCAAAGCGAAAAAATTTGAGCTTTTATCTCAAACAGCATAACATCCTTTCTTCTATTACTTTATAGATAATAAAATACTATGAAATATACATTTTTGATTACTGATATTAACTTTGGATTTTTATTGAAAATTTTAGAAAAAAATAAATTAAGGCCGAATCTAAGTTTGGCGAAAACAATTCACGTAGCAGAAATATATTTCCCGTGAGTCTAGGGGAGCTGGAAAAGGCTACTGCTAAATAATATGAGAATCAAAATAAAGAATAAACCGTAGCTATTGGCTTTACGAATCCAAATTTTCATTATTTTTAAGAAAGTATAAAAAATCCTGATTTTTGCAAGTTGAAAATGACAACATTTTTTCTATAAAAAAATGTTAATATTCGCTTTTACACCCAATGTCACCGAATTTCCTAACCTCACAAAAACTGTCCGTGGCCCCGTGACGTCCACGAGACGTCAAAAATACGTCATGTTAAGTGTGTCCCTGAACTCAATTTTCCTTCAAAACTTCTAACCTGCAATGAGATAAGGGCTCCAAAAATACAGAAAAAGACTGATGTCAAATTAAGAGAAAGATTCCGTTTTTGAGGTAATTGCATTTCCAAGCCTCAAGGTTAAATTTTCAAGGAGACCAATTGGGAGCAAAAATTGGTGAAGTTGAGAAAAAAGTGATTTTCTGACCTCGAGAGTTCGAATTTCTTGTTGGGTCAGTTCGGCGCTGGTCGAACATTGTGTCCTGAGGCCTTCGAGTCGATCGGCCGAGATGTCAATCATGGATTGAACGACGTCCAAGGCACGTCGAATTTCCTGCTCGGCATCCTCGTCCGCCATCCTTTGACTCGTCGACGAACCCGTAATTAAACCGTGGTTTCCCCTATTTCGCGAACATACTTTGGCCCGCGGAGACTCCCTTTTTCCACTTTCACCGATTCACCGTCTCACTAAACCACTTATCAACATTCGACAACCATCTTGGCTGTTCGACTGACGTCAGTGTAGTGCCCCTGGGAAACGGCAACCATGAACTTTTCTTCTGTTTAATGCGCGGAAAATTTAAATAACGCAACAAAAATCACTTTTTTGTTTACGCCCTATTTTAAAGTTATGACGAAATAAATTACACAATATCGACGAACAAGATATTTGGTACAGGTTTTATAGAACTTCAAAACGTTGAAAAATAAAAAATGTGAATTTAATATGATAAAGATAGTATATTGACAAGTATTGCTATTTTATGACTTAAAAATTATTTTCAATATAAATATAAGGTTATTTAAAAAAAACAATTTAATCTAAAATATAATAAAAGTAAAATAAAAAATTAAAACCGCTTTTATGTATAGGCGGGGGGGGGCAATTTTTGCCAACCCCCATCATGTAACTGATCTTCCAGATTCTCCAATCATTTTGAAAAAGGAGTTTTTTCATTTAAAACATTTTGAGTAATATTTTCATCAAGTTGAAGCGGGTCAACAGATACTTTACTTTCAAAAATTGTGTATTATGAAAGGGAAGAGTTTTTTATTTTCATTTATTTTCTGAATCGGTAGAGGACAATTTTTTATTCAATTGAAAGGCAGGAAATTGTAGTATTTAATTTCCTTTCAAACTGAAAAAGGGAAGTTAAAAAAAAATTTCTTCGGTTCTAATTTAAATAAGGACATTCTGTATTATTATTACTTTTATTAAGTTGGAAGAGGAAAAATTCTGTAATTTCCACATTTTTCTTAAAATAGAATGGGGGGAAATTTTCTTTCAATTTTTTCTGATTCATATTTTGTACTTTTAACATTTAAATTGGGATAAAAAGTTGAATTTTTAGTTTAATTTTTTTGTTTTCTTGTTAAATTATTTAATTTATACCATTTTGAGGGTTATAATTGTGCTGTTTTGAATACTTAATTATAAAACAGTTTAATTTCCAAGGTCTGTTCGAAATTATTCAGTTTTTAATACTTGAATTTGAACATGTTTGTTTTTAAATCTCTTGATTTTTAATAGTTTAATTTAAAACATTTCGAATATAAATTTATCAGTCCTAAATATTGTTCAATTGGAAATTCAAAGAGATAAATTTTCAACCAACTAGATGAGTTTTTACACGCATTTTTAACCAAATATATAGTTGAATTTTTAATCTAAAGGCGGATTGTTTAAAAAAATCAGTTACATTTTTAATACAAAAGGAAAAAATTTTTCTTTTAAAAAAATCAAATTTTTGGACAAACATCGCAATCTTTTTTTTGAAGTCAACTTTTTTTGATCAAAATTTTATCATTTGAAGTTTCTTCTCTTTATTTTTAAAATTTGTCTTTTAATTCTTTTTTTATTTTATTTTTAGTAAAAACTGGCCTTTTTTAATTGGAAAATTAGATTTTTCACTTTTTTAGTTGAAAATTGAACGATTTCATTTTTAATTCAAAAATGATATTTATTTCTTTATTTTTAGTAGACAATAATGTTGTGTTCATCAAATTCAGAACTACGTAAGAAAAAGTGAACAGTCATTAAAATATTTTTAAAATTCATTTAATAAATAAACTATAAACTTTTATTAATAATTCGCCCACAGAAAAAAGCTATTTTTGATTTATTAATTTTAAATTTTCGCAGAACTCGTGCCCAAACAGATTGCGCTCTCTGGTGAGTGGTAGCGATACTACTTAACTCATAACCTAACTTTCAATTCTATTCCATTATTTCCATTTCACTTGCCATCTTCTATTTTCATAGATTATGGTCATATAAATGGCTCCGCTTTCGATGTCTCATGAATCCGTCTGTCAAATTTTATCTCGTGTCTCGGAATCGTGACGTTTATTATTTTAGAAGTTTTTTCTTTTAATGTCAAATTTTAATTCGTAGCAATGGTGAATACGGAAATGATTAAAAAAAAGTATCCGCTTCACTGGCTCGTATGGAATAATGATTATGTTCAACTTGATAAGGAGCTGTCCACAAATCTGGTAAGTAACCAGAGAAAAACAATACAATTTAATTTTTAATAACAATGCTCATTGATAATAATTAGTAAATAACGAAGGGTCGTGATTTCAATCCGTTTTTTAAATTACGATTTTCCTCTTTTTCGAAAAATTTTTACTCAGATTTAAGAACAAAGTATATTGTAGTTAATTAATTTTTTACTGTATATGTTGATAAGCAGCGATAAGATTTGGACAAATTTAGTACAATTTGACTTTATACTTTCGGGTGGCGATTGAGTATGAATTTTAATACTGCTGTCATATTAGGAAAATATACTTTTGCCTATTCTTACCAAAATTTCGGAGCCACGGTCTATTTTATAGTTAAATTATTATTTTTTTTTTATGAAATCTAATTTAGGTTATTGACAACAAATGTTTCAAATAATCAAATGATATTTTTTAGATACGCTTTTGTATAATTAATGCTGAAATACTTTTAAATTATTTTTAAAATCTTATTTTTGTATAAACTTTAAATATTTGTTTCATGGAAAATATTGATATTATCATATAATAATATTTTCTAGATATTCTTTTTTATTATTAAAACTAATTATTTTTTTATTATTTTAAAAATCAAGTTTTTATCAATTTATAAGAAAGATATATACATATTAAAAAAATTAATTGCTAAATCTTATTTTTTACAAACTTAAAAAATTTGTATTATCCATAAAAAATATTGCTCTAATTGAATAATAATATTTTCTAGATAGATACACTTATATCATTAATTTTTAAGATCGAGTTTTTAGCAAATTATAAGAAAAATAGTTATTTAAAAAAAGACTGCGTCTAGTCCTGGAAAATTCGGGCAGTTGGAAAATGCGATGGAAGAGTCCCGAGAATTCAGAGATTCTACTATGCAAAAAATTAATATAAAAATGTACACATACAATTTTATATTTTAAAACTTATTTCGTTTAAATTATTTAGATAATTATGACATGAACGAAAGAATGAAAGAATTGATAAAACTCCATGGTTTTCGAAAAAAACATTTGTATGAAATAAAACATTCTTCGTCCTTGTAAATTATGTACATTTGAAAACAATATTGAGAAAGGAAATCCACGAAGCCTTACAGTCTTGCGAAGCCATAAAAGCGAAATGTTCCGACTTCCCGATATTATGCTAAATCCGGTTTTGCGTCGGCCCAATTAATTTTTACTAGTTCATCTATCTTTCTATTCTGGTAAAACTCAAATCCTAAATTTAATTACATTACTCGATTAAATATAATTTTACTTTTTGCAGTATTACGGTTAAGTATTTAATTGTATCAATTTTTCATAAGAATAATAATAATCGATTAGGGTAAATACCTCAATTATCATTACGCTAATTTGCCTGTTTTTTTATATGATAAGATGGCAATATTTAATGTTTTTTTTATGAAACTATATTTTTGCAAAAAATGTTACCATCCATTTTTTAATTTATCGCTTTGGCATACTCTTTCAAGGTTCTGCTTTTTGAAATAAAAGCAACTTGAATTTAAAGTGTTCAAAATTGATTAATTGCAAAGGAAATAACAAATTATTCCTAAAAATTAAAGAAGATCAAGTTGCAGAAAATCTTTTCTCGAGAAAATAAGCTATCATTCATTAAAATCGTATAATTTTTTAAATTTTGACGTAAGTAATAATATAGAAATTTTTTGAAGTATAATTAGATACTTTTTCCAGTGACCTATTTTTCCGTGCCCATCATACCCCAATAGCTTCACAGTTGCATTTTAAATTGAAAATATAAATTAAATAGTTTTTAATATTCATCGCTGGACATTTTAAAATATTAAAATTGGAAAGACCTCAAATTCATGTCGTTTTTTTTATTAATCTCTTAATCTCTGTAGAATTTTAAGTTTGAAGCATTATGATTTATGAGTTTGAAACTAATTACTTAGACATTGTATAATTTCAAAGTTTATCATTCCAAATTATTTGGTAGGTATTGAATTTGAACCGCGTGAAATGCTACATTTTCGGAATCAAAGACTTAATGTAGACTGTACTTTATAAACTAGATAGATTAAAATAAATAGCGTTCAAAATGTTAAAGTTTAAAATTGCAAACGTCAATAATTACAAATATGCACAAATATTTCAAATCGAGACCTTCATCGGTGCGCTGTTTCATGTTTCAAGATCTTAAGCTTAAAAAACGTGAAGTTCAAGATTGATTAGTTTGAAACTAGAAGCAATTTTAAATGTAAATGTACCAGAAGTTTTGAATAAATAATATTATAATATTATATAATATAATATCAAAATATTAATAATATTTTTTTTGACAGGGAATTTTACACATTTTTATTTTTTAAATCTGTCTTAAGTTTCATTTCAACAGTTTTTTGAATAATCAGTTGAATTTTTATATTCTTCAATTATGATATCATTTAGTTTCTAATGCGTAATTCGAAAATCTTTCACTTACAAATTTTCCATTTGGGATTTTCATTTTGAAGTGTAGTTTTTTTCAATTTCAAATGCTGTTTTAAAGACTTAAAATTAAAAATAAGAAATCTTTGAAATCATACAATTTTGGATAAAAGGCCTTTTTCGTTAATCAAATGTGAATATAAATTATAATGATTTTTAAAATTGATTTATACATTAAGAATTAACGAAGTGAGTAATAATTAATTTTACAAGAAGACGTTTAAAAATATATTGTTTCGATTAAAAAGTCTTATTAGTTATACAAACGTAAACGCTATAATTAAACTTTATAAACTAGTGTCAATTTTAAAATAACTTTAAAAAACATATTCGCAATTAAAGGCTTTTATTAAATGTTAAATATTTTTTAATTCTAAAATAAATTTTAACAAAATTTTAAGTTAAGAAAAATAACAATTATTCAATATTTAGAAATATATAATTTTTCATGTAAAATCAGTCATTATAAATCAAATATTCAAAACTATACAAAAAAATAAATTTTGAACGTTACCATTTTTATTGTTCTATTTGAAATAATTTAATTTATAAGTAAAATTTGTGTATAATAATATAATAATTGATGTATAATAAATATTCAGCACCTATAATTCATAGAAAAAAATCGTGTAAGTTGAAGAGATATTTAAAACGTCTGAAAAGATTCAAAATTAATTAAACAA
>JAAAKG020146734.1:0-32525 GCA_010014905.2 Druon quercuslanigerum
AATATTACCCTATTTCATTTTACATGACTGAAAGTGAAATTTTAATAAAATGCCGTAATGTCCTCCGTTTACCGAACTAAGTTATGCAAAATTTAACACACAGATTTTCTCCGTGTATATTTGTTTTTACTAATTTAATAAGCATTTGGCTTCCTTATAGGTGTCAAAGAAATCTACTACCTTATAGAGGGAGATTTTTCTGTGTTCCCGAAAATCTTTATATATTCAGAAAATCAGAAAGTCCATCAAAAGCTAGATCAACGTTTTCCGTTATAACGAACAACTTTTCAACTTGCGATAGTGTTTATTCAAATTCAAAAAAAATCCTCATATAAACAACGTAACCATTTTTTTATTTTATTATATAAGTCGCTATTGATTGATCATGAAAGGTCATCGAAGGTTCGTTAATAGGTCAATCGACCCGTCTCGAAGACGCGAACTATTACATCAAATTCAGTGCTGTTATGCGTATCGAAACCTCAATCAAATACTTCATAAACAATTCCATTGTATTACCGATTTTTAAACAGTTTTCCTCTTATAAACCACATAAATAGTATATTTTCGAACATTTTATATAGATCTTGCAAGTTTCTTAAAAGGACATAAAAAGTTCTATAAGAGCTGATTCGAAGCGTCTCGAAAACGCAAACAAATATATCATATATAGTACTGTAGTATTCATGATTACATAAATGATTTTCTCAATCAACGAAGAACCAAACAAACACATCAGATAAAGTATCGTTGTATTTCGAATATCAAAAAATTCGTTCCAGATAAATATGATACCTTTTTTTCAAGTTTATAAACGCAAAAAACCACTTCTAATCGGCCGATCTAGCACAACATCCTATCTGACCTGGACTTTAATTAGTGCTATAATTCGTCTAAATTTCATAAGTATTGTCGAATTCTATCGAAATATGTCAAAAAATTAGTTAATAACAAAACTCCTTCTATGAGGAATCAATTTAGTAATGTTTTAAAATCTTCGACGACTTCGTTTAGAAATTATAAATAAAAAACTACTCTGCATTATATTTTTAAAATTTATAATTTGTCGTACCTTGGCCGAATTCTGCATACACCACCTCAAGTGGAATTGCTTCTGTTTAAAATGCATACCTATCACAAATACATTCCTTGATTAATGCTGGCGCTGGCTATGATTTCGCTTATAATAAGAGGTCCCCGAAACAAAACAGTTGTTTTCTATAGATTTCGTCTGGCTGATTTCGAAAGCGGTATGGATTTTTCTAAAAAAGCCTGCAATTTATCATTAACCATTTTTCTTTTAAATTGCTTTGAATCAATAAAAAAAATGGTTACGTTTTTTCGAGAAAATTAGATAAAATCACATAAAAAAGGTATCGTGTCATTTTTACTAAGAACAATGGTTTTCGAATTACGAAGACTTGAAAAAATTGAAAAATCTTGAAAATTCAAAAATTAAGAAAACGATGTAGGTCAGAAAGTATAGTCCATACGAATAATCACCATCAAACATTTTTTACCCATAAACGTATTATTTACATGAATTGGTATAGAAACATTAAATTGTTTATTAAAAACCATTTTTACTATAACAAAATGAAAGTGGGACGATGGTCGTGGGGGCTAAAGCGCAGGCTTTGGACCCACTGTGACGGCTTGCGGGTTCGATTCCCGCCTCGCACTCTGGAAGAGCCTCGGTAGCCCATGCGGTGAACACTAGCCTAGCAAGGGCCGGAAAGTCCTGGGACCGGTACCTCTAGAGAAAAAGGTTCTCTAAGTACTTTAGGCTGTTGCTCTTGGTGGTTCGGAGCCCACCTTAAACTGTAGGTCCCCCTCCCACAACCAAGTACAAAATGACGAGAATTAATTTTTTCACCGAATTTTTATTTTATATCGACATTTAACTTGACCTAGCTTGCATGGAATAAATCATGAAACATTCATCGGATATTGATGTATTTTTGCAAATAACCTGCGAATTTTCAGAAAGAATTGACGAACTCGATATGACAAGTCTCAAAACTTGCCCAACATATCTGGAAACTAGGAAGTAGGTTTGCCTTTACGTGGCCCGTACACACTTTCCCTCCATGCGCGGTGCGTATGTGCACTTTTATGTGTGGTTCGAATTCGTCTGATGATGGGCTAGCAGTTTTATAATACCTATATTGTTTAACCTCGATGCAGTTCGACGATTCGAATCCTCGAAGTTGCGCGAATTTATAAATAAATATGAATTAAATGGCAAAAATAAAATGCCTCCCTTTTATATCTAAGTCTGAAATTTTCAGGAACTGTTCCTAGGAAATTCGAGCTGTTCGTAAAAAATAATAAGTTCGAAAATAATAAGTTTCTTATATCTGCAGTTAATACGAGCAGAATAATAACATTTCGTGTGCTTTTCGCCACTTCTTATATTAGATAATGTTTTTGCACTTTCAAGCATAAAGAACCTTTTATTTCTACTATTGGCTTGTTATATATATTTTTATACATTGTGAAGAAAACTATCTTTTTTGTTATTTTTACTTCAAAAAGAGGTTTTATTTATTATAAATTAATAAGGTTCATGAAGAAAATTTTGTCGAAACATAAGTTAGGTTAAGTTAAATGTCGACATAAAATAAAAAACCTGTGAAAAAGTGATTTTCGTGATTTTGTTAATGTAAAAATTTTTATTAACAAACAATTTAATGGTTTTAGTTCGAATTCGTATGAACCATACGTTGATAAGTAAATAATGTGAGATAGTGTGACATGTGTGATATTCGTGATATGTGTGATTGTACGAACTACACTTTCGGAGCTACATAATTTTCGTACTTTTTGAATTTTCGGGATTTTTCAATTTTTTGAAAAATTCATAATTCGAAAACAATTATTCTTGGGAAAAAATAGCACAAAACTTTTTTTATATGATTAAGCATATTTTTCTCGAAAAAGAACAATTTTTATTTATTTATTTAAAGCAATTGTTTATAAAAACATTGTTTATGACAAAGCACCACCTTGTTTTGGAAAAATCATTATCGTTTTCGAAATCAGAACGTAGAGATCTAAAGAATACAACTCTTTTTTTGAGGGGACCTCTTATTTGAAACGAAATCATAGCCAGTGCCAGGACTAGATATCTTAATTTTATATTTTTATGCTCTCTACGTCTGTAGAACTAGACATATGAAAGAAGTATTTTGGGCAGTTTGAAAAGCTTACTTGTCTTGAAATTATCATTTCCAAAAATAATCAACTTTTTTGCACGAATTATAAAAAAATTGTTAGATTCAACTAGTAATTTTTTTCGTCTAACCTGTTTGATGTTGCAGTAATTCTCTTCAAGCTTATAATTATATTTTATAATAGAAAAATTGCACAACACCTTATATATAAATATTAAAAAATATCATAATAATATGATAAAATAATAAGTATAAATATATTATACAATAATTTTTCCGTAAGCTATCAGGTATAGTATTTTGGTATAAATAAGAATATTTGTGAAAAAAAACATAATGTGGTAGATTTTAAATAAGGGAACAATTCAAGTTTGTAGATTTCAATGTTTTGGAAAAAACAAAAAACAAAACACTGAACAATATTTTTTAAATGACATACATTCTGCTAATTTCATAAATATAGAAGACATTTCTTGTTTGGTTGATGTGAGTTTTAAAAAATAAATTAAATTTAAATTTGAGTTCTTTCTCTAAAAGGCTTATGAAACTTTACAATATCCATAATAAATTTCGCTAGGGGGAGCCAGTTACTTAAAAAGCAGAAGAATCCTTTTTTTTATTTATTTAATTCTCATTATCCTATTTGATTACCAAGTATACACCAAGAATCCTAATAACGTTCTTTCGCTAGAAGTACGATTACTACTAAATTCCTTCATTTTTTCTTTTCTTTATTTTTCCCCTTTTTTCCATCTTTCGTCCCCTCTTCGTTGGTATGCATTCATCTCTTCCACGGTCATTAGTGGCAATATTAGCACTATAACACACGAGGGTGTTAAAAGGGATTAGGGATGAGCGAATCAGTTTTCACGGGTATAAAGTAATGAACCGCAGAACGCTCGTGCGTAGGAAAAAGTTGCAGGCCTCTTTTTCGGCACGTGCTGCCTCGTGCCTACGTGTTTCTCGCACTGATCCTAAATTAAAATCGTTGGGCGGCACTTCTCATGAATAAAGGGCGCCTCACGCACGAGAGATGTGACAAAAAACAAGGGAGTGCAACACATATATGTGATGGCCTTACTTTAAAAGTATGCTTGTCTCCAACACATGAATCGTCACATCAGAAAACCCAGAAAGCATCCTTAATTGCTTATATCAATTTTCTATTTTGACTGCTTCTATTTAAATACAGTAAATTATCATGACTGTCAATTAAAACGTAAGCCATCATCTGCATTGTTAAAAACATAGTATAATAGAAGCAGGCGATTTATTTATTTCGGTGTGTATAGGTTCTTAAAATAACCTTTTAATCATTAGATCATTATTTGAAATAACTAAATTGATACGGTTAAGCTTACGATATTTCAATTTTAAACCCAAAGTTTATTTTTCTAAATTAATAAACGACTTCAATAAAATCTTTACTACGTGTCTGTTCTCTCTGACGTCGAATCCCGTATTTCGCGACACTGATACGCTCTGTCCTAGAACTGGCAACTCTAGACTAGCCTCGTTGACAGTTTTACAAGATCGCTTGGCGGAAACCCGTTATCGCGCGCCGAACCAATATCAAACTGTAGAATGACGTTTCCGTCGAGGATAGCACGTGGGCGACAAGGTTGAAGAAGTTTGCTGCAGTCAGTAGTATAGGTGGGAGCATGAGGAGTAGAATATATTGTCCTAATCGCGGTCGCAGGGGTTTCAAACCCACCGTGACACTGCTAAGAGGTGCGGGGTATAGTAAGAGTGTCAGAGCGCAAAGGGTCGGGGCCAAAGGGATTGGAAAACCGAGAGGCTAAGCAGGGAATAGAATCGGAGAAGCAAAAGGGGATAGAACGAGAATCCCGCTTTGCAGAGAATACTGCTGTCAAATTTATATCTATCTCTACACTCCGATAAGCTGATCGCATGTGTATGTATCCGTAAATGTCAAAAGCTATCCTACACCTCTTAATAGACTGACTGTGTTATTTGTACCTGCTGAATGCTTCGACGTGTCCATTCTGTGCCGAATTAACGTTTAACGGTTGTGAGAATAACGTCAGTCGCATTGTGGAGTGCGGAAGAAAATATGTGAAAGAGGGTTCCGAAAATAACTAATTGTGCTTTTATTTTTGTGGTAATTATTCACCTAAAGCTAGTCAGCATAGCTCAGATATTGACGTACTTGGGTTCCCTTCAAGAATTAATTGTCACGATGGAATATGTACGATTTCAAAGCAGATCCGTCAAATAAGGGATCATGGTCAGATGGAGAAGGTAGTGTGGGCATAATTAAAATAAAAACCATCAGCATTAAAAATTATCAGTTTCTTTAAGAATTTCCGCCTACGCCTCGTACCATCGATCCAGGTTCGAAAGCAGATATCAGCATCTCTCTGCTTTCGCTTCGTCTAGAGCGCCGAGACCACCCTTTCTAGTCCTCGGGTATTATCGAACCCGACACGGAGCCACCGAAGAATCCGCTATTCCTCCACCCACAGATATCCAACCCCTTACACGCTGCCACCACACTCCTTCCGCTCGCCCTCAGCTCGAAGTCGTGCTCGGCTTTACTCTCACCCGGGTTGCTGCTTCAAACATTTCCACCCTCATACTCATCCTCCGAATCACCCTCATCCACCCCACATCACGTCATAGAAAGCTGCATTCCCGCGACAGACGGATACGGATGTTAAGCCCTCCCTTTCGCTTCTCTCTTCCTTCCTCTAGTTTCCTGTGTCTATTCTCTTCTCTTTCTTGGACCCTTAATTCACACCGACAGCAGTGCTGCATCCTTCATGAAAGCCGTATATGTACCAAGAGTCCCGGCTCCTATTTCTATGCGAGGATGAGCTTGGCTTGCTTTCCTTGATGCTACCGATGCTGTTGCTGCAACTGGTATTCTTACCGCTGGAATTGTCACCGATGTTGTTTGTGAACGAGATATATGTGTAAAGCTATATATGAATAAAATTCTGCTGTTGAACCGAGTGTGTTTGATTACAACCAAACCGCCTGCTTTGCACTTCGACTGTCGGGAAACGTTTCAGAAGGATGTTCTATCTTCGACTTTTAGAACCCTGCAAATCTGCTTCAGGCATTGTGGGAGAAAAATAGAGTTTATACTTCTAGAGTGGGCTTAAGGAAAACTTTATCGAATCGTTAAACTGGATATGGACGACTTAGAGTTAACTCTGGAATCCACTGAAAGTACCCTAATTCTAAACGCGGCAGCAAAAACTGTGTTGTTTTTTTAATACATTACAACTTAGTTACTGACGATGAGTATGTATCCCAATCAAAGCATGCCATAGACTCGCATTCTCTAATTCAGCTACCTTCCTTATTTTCTCTGTGAAGTGTACCAACGGTAGCAAACCGAAACTGGTGAAACGAGAAGCAATCACACCCAGTTTGTTCGAGATACAGCTCATATTCCGAATGCGGAGGAAAGTGTGCGCATGCAAGTGCAGTGTACGATAGTAGGTAAGGATCAGGAAATATAGGGGGTGCTTGGCACAGGCTGAGGGTTGAAAAATGCTCGGTCGGCATGGACACGCCATCGGATAGATAAGGAAGGAAACTGGACGGCAGGTCGGCTAACGGCTCTCGTAAAACGAGGCAAAAGTCTCGAATCCGTATAATCTCACCCCCAGCACCCTCCTAGCATCGCTGCTGGCAGCGGAAGCTCAGTCACCCTCTTACTAAGGGTAAGGGTAAAGGAATTGTATATGCAGTAGGTGCTATCCTACCGCTAGAGTAAAGTCCAAGGGGGTGATCGTTTTTAGCTCACGCTGTGAACCTGGCCCTTGCATTGTTAAATTACAATACTATACGTTCTCAATATTAGATAATGAACTTTTCTTTGATGGCATTCTCTCGTTCGTTTAGTAGTATTCGGGTCAAGGTAATCTTATAAGTCGAATTATATATGGCATAAGGTTGGAAAGTTTTCTATAATGTTGGTTTATCTAATTCTTGGTAGCGAAGGATTAGACAATGTTGATAAAGTTTATTATTGAAATAAGTAGAAATGGAAAGTGTTGCGGAATAGAAAAGTGAGAGAAAAGAGAATGAATAATCAATACAATCGCCGAGTTGATAATTCCTATCGCCAAGCATCACACCCCTTCTAAGAGTGGTCCTATAAGTGTTGGGTTTGGAAAGTGATAAAGTAAGAATTCACCCTCAGTTTTTTTTGGGTTCTATAGGGTCTAGATCTCCTAATTTGACAAGAGCAATTACGATTCGTATATTGCCATCAGATAAAAGAACAGTTTTAAAACCATATCCACAGGATGAAACATTCATCTAAAATTTTGTTGTATGGTTGGTTTCCATACTTGCCAGGTATTCTAAAATCGGTTTGTTTATGTTCGAACGTTAAAGAGACATTGCTCTGTACTTAAAATCTAAGTCCTGATCTCGCTCGCTCTCTCTTTTTCTCCCTCGTGAAATTTAACAACTCCAGAATCGGACTTCAGGTCTTATCCGCTGAAAACCGCAAGGCGGAGCAAGCCTTTTAGAGATTCTCTCGGCGTACCAACACACGTAAAAAAGAAGATAATGCCGCCTTGCTGGTCGTATACAACTCGTATACTCGTCGTGCACGAGACCGAAGGAAGAGTCAAGCTTCTCTGGGAGTTATATGATGAGGGCCAAGAGGACGAGGGAGCATAACAGAGAAGAGGGATAGCGGGACGTTCGTAACGAGTCCCTCTTGGTCTCTGCAATGGGCTCTTGGCCTCTGTGCCTGAATCGCCATGGTTTGTGGACGTGGATAAAACGTGGAGAGATGCGAAAGCCACAGGAGGAACGATGAGATAAAAGAGAGGAACGAGTAACAGAGATGGGAAGAGGATACGATCGGCGAACCGCGTCGGGCGTGATAAATAACCGAGTACAGCTCCCACTCTCTTCTCTTTTCCTCTCTTCCGCTTTCAATGCTTTTCTCACTCCCTCTGGATTTGTCCCTGTTTCCGTCTTGCTTGTTCTCTCTCCTGCTGCCTCCCCATCCCCTAATACCATGCTTTCGAGACTCGACGTCTGTACAGGACGGCCAAAAAAAGTCGCATGCTGCCTGGTATCTCGAGTGTTTTCCAAGTGTCGATACCGGTTCTCCATGGTTCTCCGCCGGTTTCCGACAACCTACGTTGAATTCTGTGCTGCTAGCTCACCAGCAAGCTGGAAAGAGACAAGCAGCTCCCATTTAGACAAGGGACATGACTCGATTTTTCGATTAAGGAGGCTTCTTTAGGGTCTTAGGTTCTGGCAAATAAAGCAGTTGAAGCCTGAACAAGAGCATATTTGGTTCAGCACAGTGAGTTTTTTCGCACAATAAGGCATACCTTAGAGATATTAAAATAAATTACTTAGAAACGAATAAATGTTCGCGGTAATTATTAGGAACACAACCTCATGTTATTAGACCCTAACATTTTTTAAATATAGCCATTCATCTGCACCTATCCTTAACAGAAATTATGCTTGCGCGACTGATCTGCAAGTCAGAGAAAAACACCACAGCTACTTCTTTGGGAGCGTAGTAAGCATAGTAAGCTCATTGCTAATTGCAGAATGATATGAGCTGGTACACCAATGAACGTAATTAATCTTATTCCTTTTTCTTCTCCGCTAACTTGAATAACACGTTACCCTCTTAAAGTTAACCAAAAAATACACTATATTTTTCGAAATTAAATATTTAATTCTAATAAACGGTTTCTAAAAAAAAGGCTATTATTTGATGTAACTAGGGAGGGAGAAAACGTACAAATAGGAAGATGATCTGAAGAGTTTTTCCCTGAAGGTGCAACAGCTGCGAAGAAATTACAACTCTATTGATAGATGCTGATGAATTTTTAAAACTGCATTTCACCATCTGCTACGACTGATAACTATGTTTCATTTTAATTTCACCGCTTGGATGTCACATATTTTCTATCATCCAATCATCTAAAATTTTACTTACACTTTCGCAAGATATTTGAAAACGTTTTCCATCAAAGACACGTGATTTCTTCCTAACATCTAAAAACTTTTGGGAAGGAGTACAGGAAACTTCATTCGTAAAAGTTTCTGGCAGTTCGTTTCAGGATTTCTTCTCACATGATGATAGAGATCCTGGAACTCGATTAGACCTCCGCGAATTCGTTAAAATTCATGCGGTTCGTCGCGTGTTGAGTAGAGCGGAATCGTAGCTTGGTTAGTCTGGCACTTGAGCGAGGAAGGGGACTATACGTGTCAATCGATGAAATATTCATTATTTTCTATGCCAATCCTTCTACGCAGTTGGATGCAAGTGGACATAATTTTTAAATAATTTTTGTTAGATTTTATTCTCAGAATGGGGGACTAAGAAATAATTTTTAAATTATTTGTTATAGGGCTCAATTACCTGGTCACGAGTTGTCTGTTGAGGTTAGAAAAAAAACTGATAGGCTTACAAGGATTAAAAATCTGTTTGAAGAGAGTAATTTAAGGCTCCTAAATTTATTGGTACATTTATGAGGTTATCACCATAAATTACAAAAGTAGTTTATTGCTCAAATTATTTTCGTAATAAAAGCGCGTCTTACCGTATTTGCGTCAAATAAATAGTTGCACATCATATAAAATCCTAACCATTTGGCTAATTCAACGAAATAAATATTTGAAAATACCGAAAACGTAAGTCTGAGATCTTACTCTAAAACTGACAATATTTCCGTTTTCTTTAAATGAGTGTTTGTATAAAGACGACTTTCAAAGTGCTTTACCTTTTAACATTCACAAAATGCTACAAAGTTCTAAGTAGACTTGTTTTCTCTTTAGTCTAAATGTTTTCATTTCCTAAAGGTAGGTGAAAAAATTATTGTTACTAATTTTTACAAAAAAATCAATTGATGCAGCATGTATGAATACTTAAAGGAGTGACAGGATGATCACTAGGGTGGATCGAAAAGAGGGATTTGAACTTTAAAAAACCACGGGCTGTAAAAGTTTATATATGCTACCGAGTTATCTCAAACGCATTGAAGTTTTGAATAACGCAGAGCGTAAGATTTCTGTTAACCTTCTGTATTTACAAACTTGTATTATTCTCATCTACGCTGTGTAGTCTATATTATCTGCCACTATAATCATGAATAAAGAAAGTAAATAATACAATTAGAAAAAATGAAAATATATTTTACTAATAAAATAAGAAATAAGATATGTTTTTTTGTCTGTTTAAACCTTTTAGCATACTAGTTTGTATTGCGCATTAGTTATTCTGATCGGTTTTAATAGAAGATTTCGTTTCACCATCCGAAAATTATTCCATCGTACCAACGCAATTATCAAATAAAACCTTAAAATATTTTTACGTCACTAATTTTAAGACAAATGGAAATTTTTAAATAAGACTATGAATACAATTTTTGTGAAAAAGCAACGCCTTTCAACTCAGTTGGACTTAAAGCCCAGAAATATACTGTACATATAAAGTGGTAAAAACATATTTTAAATTCATTTTTGTTTCAAGTTAGCAAAAAAATAACACTTACATAACCTATCCCAGACAACGTGTGAATAGCACTAAAAGCTTTTATAAAAGGAAAAAGAGAAATTTTTGACTTCTTATTTTTAATTGCTAATTTTTTTTAAACGCACTTGTAGATATTTTTTGTCGTAACACATGAAAAACAAGCTTTCTTCAGTTTAAAGTGAAATTTCGTCGAAATTGCTTATTTGCCATATGGGGTTTCTAAACCACCACCGACCTCTACTCATTAAACTTCACGAGAGCGACCGCCCCCAAGCCTCTGGACCTAAGAAGACGAAAGTGGTAGTGTAACTAGAACATGTGGCGATTTAGTTGATTTACTCTATCTAGACAGGCCTTGTTTAAACTTATATTTTGTCGAAAAAACTGCAATTTTATTATGTATTTATAACCATTTTCATGGAGATTAGGACTGTTTAAATCAAGAAAAATTTGAAGCTAGACATTTTTGGTCACTTTTAATGGAATCATGCATTTTTTAGATTGTATTCTAATTTTTATCGTTCCAGATATGTCGGCAATAATATAGACTGCAAATTATAGTAGTTCTGGTGGAAATGTATTTTTACAATAAAATACAATAAATTACAATTAAGAACAACAATGTGAAATTTGTAATTACAATTACAATTATCTTACAAGTAGTCACAAATCTTTCGAAAGAATTACAATCTACACATTATTATATTTTATTGTAATTTATTTCATTTCGTGATTTTATTGTGATATCAAGGTGATATCATATCAACTCGCCAGGAGTGATGGCTGGTTGATTAATTCTTAACAATTACGTATTTGATCATTAGATAATAATCTTTAACTTACTTATACCACACAGGTTGTAAAGGAATAATGTAATTATAATGGTAGTATAATGTGGAGATATAATGATGCATCGCAAATTTCTACGGACCTCTCTTTTCACCTGTCACAATTGACTTGCCAGATTTAGTCCACCAGATGTGTTAATTAGGAGATGTAATTCCGTCAGTAGACTCGACCGACCTAGTTTGGAAAATCCTCAAGATCCTCCTCCTTAGTGTACCCTCAGCTTCAAAACCCTTAGCTTTTTCGGTGAACTGTACGGCCTAAACCGTGGATATTTCGTGCGGCTCGTCTCGCGCTCGTAGCGTGGCTGATATAGATGGGAGGAGGCGAAGAGGAGAGACGTACCATTTATCGCTTGCCGTGCGGCCTCGAAGCACCGGAGCGGCGTGGTGTGGTGTGGTGCGATGCAACGTATCTGCCCTCCATCGCACACGGCAGGAACGAGGCTATTACGCGAGCGCGCAAACATATCTACACCGAAGAAAAAAAGAGAGAGATAGGGATAAGAACAGAGAAAGAAAATCGGAGGATACGTAGAGAAAGTGAGAGAAGAGAGACAGGAATAGAGGGTGAAAAAGAAAAAGAACTAAAGCGGGGTGTTGACTCCACCTCCGGACGATTTTGAGCTGTTCGTGCTTCCAAGATCAGCGAAAAGCTCCACTAACACTGGGGATAAAGAAGAAAGCTTCGAGATGACAGTTCTGGTTCTCTGGATCTAACTAAAGCTGTAGTTGTTGCAGCACTCGAGAAACGAACGATATCCATCATTCTCGGAAATCTACCTCGTCGAGACTCTTCGATGGCCAAATTTCGACCGAACATGCCTTTTAGCCCGAACATGCCTTTTAGCCCGGTCCATATATTTTTTGGCATGGAACTTGAGAATACTGGCTGACACAAGTTTTATGGCTAGGTCGAGTCTTGTGCGTATGTGCTTCAGTTGTAGTAGTTAGGGATGGTTATAGTCAGGCGGTAGTAATGTGGGAACGCCAAGATTCGTATGTACCTAGCATTTTCTTCTTGGATTGGAAGTTTTTATTGTTGGGATGAGTAAGAATAGCACAGCGAATTCTACTAGATAAAAAAGAGTTAACGTAGTGTTTACATGTAACAAAAAACCGACTTTTTTACTCTTCATTTGTACATAAGTCATTCAAACCACTTTATAGGCATTTTAAATGCCACGCAATTTCTAAGAACCTTTTTCTTAAACAAATTGTTATTTTACTCATTTTTGTACACCATTTATTCTGTATTTTAGGCGCGATGCTGTTTCCTTTGAGGTTTGCAATTAAAGTTTTACAAACTTTAGTTAAAAGTCTCTATATTTTAAGCTACAAATAACGCATTAAAAAATGCTGAATAGTCAGTCGGGAGTCGTTATTGATGAGTGCATCAAACTTTTTTCTGTTAGTTAACATTGTTATTGAAAAATGTCGACAAGAAAGTTTCAAAATCGGTGATCGAATCAATTTCGTAAAAATTCACATGTAGCAAAAGCAAACCGAACAATTCGTCTTGTATCTCAAAAACTTATTAAAAAATTTGATTTTCTGAAATCAAATGATCTTGTGCGTGCACCATGTAGGAAAAAATATACAAAATGGATGTCATCGAACTACGTAAATAGCTTTGAATATTTCCATTTTTCCCTCAATAATTACATTTTAACTCATTTTTGCAGATCTGGCTGTCATTTATAATTTAAATAAACATCACCCTTTCAAAATTATACAAAAATTACTTTGTAATTCAATTACATGATTATTTCTTGATTTGACAGTATAGCTTACTCTGAAACTTTATAAAATTTTTCCTCACTTAAATCATCATAACTGCGGACAAAACACATAAAAGGATACTAGCCCGAATCCGTGCTTCACCCGCGTCGTCACATATAATTATTTTTATTTCACAAAATATTCAACCATCCACTTTCAAATTTTAAGACAATATTCTATATACTACCATGAAAACTTATTTAATAAAATTATTTAATTTGGAAATGCCCTTTTTGAAATACTATTAATTATTTAAAACATTATTGCAGAAATAATGGACTTCAAAGTAAACCATATTGCACTATTTTTCTTATGGTGCAATTTTTTTAGTTCAAAAATTGGACAATTTATGAAACTTTTGAAAAAGAACCGATTTTCTTGCGTCGACCGATAAAAAAATAAATATTTCAGAAATTCTTCATATCAGAGTGAAATAAAAAAATACGCGTCATTTTTTCATTTCAAGAATAAGGGAATAAAATTTTATAGCAAAAAAAAAATTTAGTTGTAAATCTGACATGGAATGACCCATATAAAACTTTATTGAACTGCAATTACCTGAAATCAATTAAATTCGATCTTTTGGATTTTTTTGTCCTCTGTCAACCGAATTTACTGTTAATATATTAAATTTTGTTGGATTTATTATTTTACCTTATAACTGCACGAAAACACAAAGTATACTTTCATTCCTTTAAATCCTGTCTGCCATGCATATAAAAAAAATCTAAAATTGTTCAAACGAATTATTCCTCATAGTATAACTGCAACTTACTGGTAGAAAAAGTTCAAAAATCACTCTAAATGCTGGAATTTTTATACGAATACAGTGGATTGTTCACTTGATCACTTGGAGCATAAGTTAGAACCATTTACAAAAAATCTTAATTACTGTGAGCAGCGACTTATTCCTGAATACAATCGATTAATCGATGAACATAATGATCGCGAAGAAATACTTGTGGCATTGATGAAACTGTGACATTTTGGATTTAGTTTCGAGAACCGCTATTGTATTTAAATACTCAAAACACATTGTTCATATGGAAATCGTTTTTCTTTAATCAATAGAATACTGATTTTGAAAATGAAAAGTAGAATAATTGTAAAAGGAGCTATTGTTAATCTTCAGTTATTTCTGTATTGGTTTAAAGAGACAGGATGTTTTTATCTTTGAATAATTTTGTTTTTAATAAACCTCGCACCTATTAAATTTGAGTACTTCTTACTGTTCTCATAGCTCCAAAATAGCATATTTGCTTAAATTTATGAAACAAACATGGACTTTGTAAAATGTATTGCACAGAAAGTATTGAAGCAGTGGCTAATCCAGTTTCTACTTTTGATGACAATCGTGCTCGGATCCATTTCGTGTCTACGTGGTACCATCCACTGTCGTTTAACCACCACCCGCATCCTCCCCCCGACCTGAAAACCGCTCTTGCCCCACGCAACGAGTGTACGACCGATCGAGCGGCTGATTGGCGGCTTGGCGAAATGAACGAAACGAACGAGTCCCCTTTGCATGCGCGAACACGCTTAAGCGAGCCTGATCGTCCTCAGTACAGTCCAAGTCAAAGCTCTATTTATCTTCAGATGGCCTTTTTTGAACTAAAAACAAAAAAACCGTGTCCATAATCTGTCATGTTCTTCAAAAAGCTCGTCCTGATATTGTTGGAACACACAACATTCAAAAATAGGCCTTTTATATTTTTCAAAAAGAATAGAAAAGAAAAATCTGGGTAATTCTTCAATTGAAGAATTATAATTTAGGGTGGCTCGAAAATACAAAAATTTTAATTTCCATCATAGGACCAACAGGGAAAGGTTCCTTTCAGCGTCAAAATTATGCGCGAGAAACCAGAAGAATAAATCAGCTTTTCCCCAATTTTTTTTCTAAAATTATTCCTTTTGCCGCAATAGTTGTTTAATAAAAGATGTTGAACTCAATAAAAGATTCCTTTTTTCTCTTAACAATTTTTACGTGGATTCACCTTTTTTTAATTTTAAATGTAAAATGTGAAGTAATACATTTGACCGGTTGAAAGTAAACCCGAGACATAAAAAGTTTGGGAGTAAAAATGGTACATAAATTTTTTGGAGTAAAAAGGGAACAAACAAATCTTCCAACTAAAAACGCAACAAAATTTCTTCATAGTAAAAATGCAACATGCTGATTCTCCGACTAAGAACGGAACAAACGAGCGAAAGGCTAAGGGAGGGGATGCACGCACTGATGTTAGGTGGGGATGGAGGCTGGAACCGATTCGTGCCCAGCTTTGGATCATCATTTTGATCAAGAGTCCCAAATGACAAGCAATAACAAAAAAGCAAACTACATGAAGGTAAGTAATCCCAGTAATCGTGAAACTTGGTTATAATTTGTATACATTGTTACAAAAATATGTTAAAAGAAACATTTAATTATGAAACTCGCTTATTCTTAGCCTTTTGTAACAGCAAATAGAAATTAAATTATCATTAACTGAAAAGCAACGTTTTTTGGAAATATAAATTGCAATTACTTAGAGCAAAATATTAAACAATGGTTCAATTGTAAAGTAATATGTGTAGCATAGTTCAGCAAAGGATAAAAATGTTGAACGATGTAAAAAAATGTTTTATAAATAAATTTTAATGTCTGACAGTGTTTTTCGAACTCGCATAAGAAAAAGCATCAGATAGTTACTTAAGTTAGAAAAACTTCTAGCGATATAATTATTTCGTATCGCAAAAGAGAGCTGTCTGAAAATTTGAAGATACAATAATGTCTATTTTGCAACAATTTGTATAAACAAACGTACTGCCGAGTTCCCTGAGCCTAAGATTTTCCTTCATACGAGTTTCGAGTTACGTTTAGGCGGCAAGCAAACAACGCGTTTGTTTCCAAAAAGATGGCATGCATATTTTCCAACTCAATTTTAATGATTTAGTCGAGAAAATTTGTTAACAGATTGGATTTGTGTAAATAATTTGAAAATGTGTTAAATAAAAAAATATTACTGTTAACCTTCAAAAACGGTATCATTTATTCGAATAATAATTTATTTTTAGGATTGACAGGGGGAAAAATTGTTTGAACAAATAATAATTGTTTAAAACACTGGAAATTAATTTGAAAATACTTCGAAACTTTAATTTTTCCGTACAACAATAATTTGTAGAGAAAAAAGTTTATGGATATTTTAAAAAGTCATCTTCGCTACGAATGTGACAAGAACCTGCAATCTTAATTTGAGTCAGTGGAATTTCACTGTGAGTCACTGAGACACTTATATCTATCAGTGGATCAATTGAATTGAAAATTCCTTAAGAAATTACTAAACTTTAATTTACCAAAAGATAAAAACACGTATTTGTTATTCCTGTTCAAATTCCCATTTTCATTTCAATTCTGCAAAGGCCCAGAGGTACGGTTAAATATTGATGCATCAAAAATCGACACACTATGTCCCCTATTCCCTATTTTCTCCTTTTTTTAAATCCTCTCTTTTTCACTCTTTTCAAGATACTTTCCCTTTCTCTTTCTATTTTCATTTTTTTCGCTTAAATCTGAACTCAGTTAATGGAACCCAACAATGAAATTAAACTATTTTTGTTAAAAATATAAATAGATGTTGGTAATTCAATCATCTTCGCTTAAAGATTAATCTTTTTTGGTTAAAAGAACGACTACTGTATGTTTGGTTTAAAATTCATCATTTTGATTAAAAATTCAAATATTTGGGTGATAATAATGTTGCTTTTGAAAATAAATTATTATCTATTTAAAAAAATATTATCCATAGAAGAGTTCTCCTACCTTTTTGCTTAAATTTAAATATTGAACCGCTGTAATTCCTGGAGTAGTCTGAAAAATCAAGTTTCTGAATTTTTCTATATTTTTTAACCAAGGGTATAAAAAAAGGAAAAACATATGAACAATATAAGAACATGGCAATATTGATATTTTATTGCTTACATCTAATAATACTTATTTTTCCTGCTGATAAGCAACAATATAGTTCAGTTTCATCATTAGGCTTTATTAATTCCGTTCGAATTTAAGTTTAAAAAATAGAAAGAAAAAGACGATTTCTTGAAAAATAAGGAAACAAGGAATAGAGGTCACAGTGTGTCGATTTTTGATGCATCAATATTTACCCGTCCCTCTAGGTCTTTGCAAAATTGAAATGAAAATGGGAATTTTAATGGGGGAAAAACCTATTTTTAGCTTTTTATAAATTAAAGTTTATTATCTGAATTCCATAAAGACTTTCATGATTTTCCAAAGATTTCAGAAAGATTTCAGCATTTTTACAAATATTTTTACAAATATTAACAAATATTTAACATATTTAAAATATTTCGAAAGGATTTCACAAAGACTTCCGATAAATTTAAATGATTTCGCAAAGGCATAAATTGACAATGAATTGACAGTGATTTCACAAAGATTTGCAAAATTTAACAAATCTCTTGGAAAAATTTCAAAGATTACCAAAGATTTTACACAAATTTCAAGAATTTCTAAAATGTACCAAATAATTGAAAAATATTTTCAAAGCCTTTCAATGATATCCCAAAGATTTCAAAAAATTTCTAAAGATGTCACAGATTTCACAAGGATGTGAAGTATTTCGTAAAGATTTCGGATAGATTTAAGAGATTTCCCAGATTTCAATCATTTCAAAAATGTTGTCCAATATTTATAAAACTCCATTGTAAAGTAGTATTCGGAATAATTAATGATCTAACTAAAATAATTTATGTCTTAAATTTTTTTTCTAATTTACTGTATTTGAGGAAAGAAAAAAGTAAACAGTTTCGTAATGTTTCGATAGCCTCCGCTGACCTCAATCTACAATAATGCCAGAGCTTCAAATACTTCAAATAGAAGCAGGTTCTACCTATGTTCGTTGCGATTTGTTTTTTTATGTACGAGTTTTTATTGCACTCGTTCAAAGATTCTGTAGCGATTTGAAAAATTCTTTTTTTCCGTGGTCAGTCATGTTACAATGAAAATGGTGTGTTTTTATTGTTAATGCATTGCAGAATTGTAAGCGTGCATTTTTATCCAAAGAATCCAAACATGCAATAAAAAAAGGGGTTCCCATTCAAGATTTCGAACTTGCCCCGACCCCCACCCCCAGGGGACGGTGTGGAAGAACCGATTTTAACATCAGTGTATTAGCTCCTCGGAGTGATTAAATTTTAATTCCGCTAGCTAGGATAAGGCTAACAAAAATGATGTATCCGTTTTAGTTTTGCACCCTCAATCTAAATTGCACCACTATATTTTTCGGACTTGTTCCGTTATCTCTCTAAAAGCAAAAAGTAGGGAAAAGCCTAGGGACTTTCTGGTCACACAGTGCCACAAAACAAAGTTGTCTTCACGAGACACGTGGCTAATTTCGCACGCAATACTTCAAAGAATATGAAATTTTTATTATTTTTTCCCGTATAAGTCTATATGATCTGAGAAAGATCTTCACTTTCTTTAGAATTACCCAACCTAGGGGAAACAGAAGGCACACCAATAAATTTGTGTGCACAAATTAAGCCTCTCCAAGTCGCTACACTTCAGAATATAACATGAATTGGTCTATTTTGCGTATACTGGTATTATCAAAAGAACGTCTAGAACATTCCTAGATTTTCTCCTATTTCGTGCATTTAGGGAAAAACTGTGACATGCACGACAAATTCTAAGGCCAGATTCGAATTAAGCAGCTCAAAATACATAAATATAGCATGGTCACTTATCTCGTGCAGACAACTTTTTTGCGTGGACCTCTGTGACTAGAATATCCCTATGCTTTTCCCTACTTTTTGCATTAAGGAAGAAAATGGTACAAGCCCGAAAAATTTAGTGATCAGATTTAAATTGAGAGTGCAAAACGATTTTTGTTATTTTTTTTCCATATAAGTCTGTATAACACGAGAAAGATCTTTAATTTCCCTAGATTTATCCTAACTAGGGGAAACGGAAAGCACACTGTGGAATTTCTGTGCATGCATTTGGGCTTTACGAGCCCCAACACACTGAGACGTGTACGAGAAATTCTGAGGCCAGATTTGGATTCAGCGGCACAAAATCCATAAGAGTAGACTAGACACTTGTCTCGTGCAGACAACTTTTTTATTTTGTGGGCCTCTGTATTTATTTCCAGCTACCCTGGGAAATGCTTCCATTCAATATTTGTATATCCTCACAATTTATAATATGCATTGATATTAAAACATACGTAATTTTACTGTTTTGTTTTTGTAATTTAAAAAATTGCTCGTGCTTCAAAAATGGCCAAAAGCAAATTTGGGAGCGTTCACAAAATACGTGACACTCTCAGGAGAGGGAGGACACTGGCCTAACGTCAAGAAGTTTCACACAGGAGATAAGCCGCGAATGTTTTGTAACACGTGATACTTCTTTGATCGACAGATAAAATTGAACTTCATATGGATACATTAAAGAGCAATATTATCGAGACAAATAAATTTAGTAGCTTCATTTTCAACCAAATTAATTTTCTAACAAGCGTTTGGCTTTCAACAAGGTACATGAAGTTTGAACAAAATACTTGAATTTACATTTTAAGAAATAAGTTTTCAGACTACAAAAAAATATGAACAAGCCAACAAAAAAGGCGAATTTTTAACAAAATAGTTGAGTCGTCAACCAAATAGATGAATTTTGTATCAAAATAGTTAAGTTTACAAGCTAAAAAGTCAAATTTTTTAGACAAGAGTTGAGTTCTTAACCGAAAATGAGAAATTTCCATACAAGAATGTTAATTTTTAGTCAAGAAAGATGAATTTCTAACAAAATAGTTAAATTTTCATCTAAAAAAAAATATTTTAAACCAAAAATGAAATTGCTGAATTTTTAATTAAAAACAATCATTTTGAAAAAAATAAACGAATTTCAACCAGTTAAATTTAACCGAAAAAGACAAATTTTTAACGAAATAGTTGAGTCCTCAACCAAAATGATGAATTTTCCTCGAGCAAGATTAATTATTTACCCAAATAGACCAACTTTCAACGAAATACATGAATTTTCAACAAAAAATGTTAATTTACAACCTAATGGTTGATTTTTCGACCAAAACGATGAAACTGCAATGAAAAAAATTATTTTTTTGCATGGAAGTTCAACCTTAAATCTACTAGTTGATTTTTTAATAAGAAAATGAATTTTCAAAGAAAGATGTACTATTTAGTATTTAAATTGAGAAGATTAAGCTTCTGCCAAAAAAGACAAATTTTTAATTTTAAATACCAATTTTAAACCAAAAATGGGATAGTTAGATTTGTTTTCAGTCAAAAACATTTTCGAATATTTTTTAAAAGAAACGACGAATTTTCAGTAAAATAGTTAAATTATTAAACCAAATACATTAATTCTCAAATAAAATTATGAATCTTAAAAAATGGAAATTTCAAGTAAATAGTTGCTTGTTTAACCAAGAAAATGATTTTTGTACCAAAAATGAAAGTGTTGAATTTTCAGTTAAAAAAATTAATTTTCTACCAACAATTAAATAATAGAATTTATAACCAAACGAGTTGAATTCAGAAACAAAATCCAGTGAACTCTCACTTATTTCAAGTGCCGAGAAATGTAAACATTCATGTATTTCAAGTTTGAATCCTCCCTCTACCGCGAGTCGTGGGGTGATTTTGTCAAGCGACATTTATTGGCTGCCCCTGCCTTGTATCGATGCCTTGTATCGGTTGGAGACCTTTCAGCTTCACCTCGAGTTTCACGAAATAAAATAAAATATCCGCAATTTGAGGTTACAGTGGCCGATTCTCATGAAATCGATCCTGTAATCCAACCACAAATTTTGGATATTTTCTTTTATTTCGTGAAACTGAAAGGTTGGCAATCGACAAAAGAATGAAACATGCCTAAAACAATTATATTCCACACTTGAAAGATATTACTATTTGTACATTTATGACTTACTTTTACGTTTAGAATATTTTCTCCTATAAGTTTACAGTACAGTGGCACACTTTTCAGCTTAAAAAATCAGATTTTATCCAAGATTAGTTAGATTTTCTTTTGGGGTTCTGTTAATTAAGTTCACATTGAGGCGAAAAAAAATAGAAAAGGAAGAACTTTTTTGATAACAGAAGAGAAATAAAAATGTTTAAAAATAGGGGAAAATAGGGGAATAGGGGAAAAAGTGTAAAGTCTCAAATATAAAAGCGATTTTCAAACTTATTGAATTATTATTTAAAACTGCAATTGCAGGGCCATCTTCTGCAAAATTATCAAACTTTCTTAAAAATTTTAATCAGAACACGTACTATACAACGTTAGAAAGTAAAGTTTCTTTTGTATTCCGCATTTATAAATGGGAGATGAGTCAGCTTCAGTGTTACATGCCATTTGGGGGGGGGGGGGGTCAAAGGAGACAAATTTTTCTGGAAATAAAAGCATCGTTCTATTATCTTTTTTGTTTTAAAATGTTTGAAAACCTTTTTTACGCAAGCAGAACTAATGGCTACAAGATAAGGTAAGGTTTGTCACAAAAGGGTAGTGTTTTCTGAAAAATATTTTTTTTCCGAGACAAGCGAAAATCCTCTTAACCTTAAACTTAAGAGGAAGTTCCATTTCTGTCAAGAAGCATCCTCTTAACAGAAGAGAACATTTCTCCGAGCGTAATATGTAGACACTCCCTTTGCAGAATTAATTCAGGCGAACAATACATACTACACTTTTTGTCCTACCCTCCTTCAAAACAAGCATGTGAAGCAGCTAAAGGATGTTTAATGTTCTTCACAATTTTACATTATGAGTGAAAGGAAAAAATAGCGTACCTGGCAGAAGGCAGACTGTGAGGTACAACGATATAGGTTTTTTTAAAGATAAATATAATTTTATCTATTGGGCGTAAACTTTCATGTAGCGGACGTATATGGTAGTTTCATGTAGCGGCGACATTACGCCTGCTTTACGTGCATGCAATGGTGGGTTTTCAAGGGTGGACAAGCAAAAAAGGATTTACAACAAATTTGGTGATCTTTTTGGGGTGATAAACTTTTATGAAGTGTATATTGGATAGGTACGAGTACTCTCTGTTGCTAGAATAGTGTAATGGTGACATAGTGTTGTACATATGCCGCGCTTCTAAAAAATTGATGTGCAGATATTGCATTGGTCCTTCAGTTCAACCCAGACTCTACTCCTTTTTGAATTAGACTTAGCCATTGTGATGGATTATAAAATGGTTTTAGCAATTGATAAGTACTGGTGTTACAATAAGGTGAAGGGAAGAACAACGTTCAGAGAGAAAAGAGACATCTTATTGGGCTAGTGCACAAAAGAAATTTCATTTGAGATGATACAAGAAATTTTTCCTAGAATTCAGCAAGAAAGAGCGGTTTCCTCGACTGCATGTCTCTTCTGCTACCAGAGCAGACAGGTGTATAATCAAGCAGAAGAATGGGTGAGGCTCGTCGGGATCCGTAAAGGCCAAGGACTCCAAGAAGTTTCTTTGACGTTCGTAAATCATCATCATAAACATCCTACATCACCTATTTAGATTACGTCAATAGTAGCCCTATTTGTAATGTACAGAGAACTCCTAGCTCCGTCTACAGGGGGAGTATGTGATCGACAGTCGAACCTATCTCATAGTCTCAGATTCATTATTATTCTAAACAAATACCGGAAATTCTTTGTGATATAGATATTGTAATAAAGAGAAAGCTATTTTTTGCCCACATTCCGATCGTATGGGGTATAAAAGTGTAGTGTAAAATCAGATGGTATTTCAGACTCAGATATACAATGCGATATTTGTCGCACAATGCGACAATCAATGGAGTGTTACATTTTTTTAATAATCGTTCATGTTATACTGCGCAACATTTATTTTAAAGGTTTTCGGCTATTAACAATTTGCCATAAGTTCAATATAAGTTGATGAAAAATTTAGAGCGTCGTCCAAAAAATTAAGTAAATGTATAATCGATGCAGGAGCATGTCCATTGTTAATATTTTTACACGCTATGCCACATTAAAAAAAATATTAAAATTGGATGAATAGTTCCAGAATAAATGTGAACAATTTTAGCGCAGCGAATTTGAAGCGAGTTTTTCAGTTTTCAGAGCGCGCGATGACGCTCTCCCCTCACCATTGACCAGTGCGCCGAGTTCGAGTTCGTACCTCAGATCTCCGAAGATTTAAAGGTAAACTCAAATGATATTCGCATTTTCAAGTAGTGGATAATAAAGTTTGACTGTTTAACTGTAAATTAAAAAAAGTCCGGTTTCTCCATGTTTATAACTTAAGGCGTTGCAATTTAAAAAAAAAAGCTAACTTGGCTCCTAATGGAGATAGCGAGCCTGTTCTTTTTTAAATTGTAAAAAAAGAGGCAGGAATACAAAGGTAAGTTTTACAAATCAACAATAAATAGAAATGACGACTTTTAATCGAGTATTTTGAAAGTGCAAGCCTAAAGAAATTGAATGATATGTTGCAGATACTTGTACGACGTTTTTTCATGTCTTTATAACATTTGTTACTTAACCGGGTTTTCATGTCAAAAACCGATTATTCATAACCTGTCAAAAATGTTGGATCGAAAAAAATCATGGATATTTGTATCATCACAGTGGACAATTTGAAATAATTTAACATTTTTTATTTATTCAGAACGATACAAAAAAAAATATTGAAAAAAAATGTTTTTAAATGGTTTTTTGTTAATAACTAATTAGTGAATTCGTCAATTTTAACGCGCGACATCTCATTCGACGAGGATTTCTAAGAGATAAAAAATGTGTGAAATACCGATTCTTCCTAATAATATCCAGTCGAGCCTGAGTGAAAAAAAACGATTTTTCAGATATATTTGAATTATTTAAACAATGTTACTGGAAAAATCACGGGTGGATAACGCGAGGTTTTGTTCAACACCAGTATTCAAACATATTTTGAACGTGAAATCGAGGCAGTACTTTAGTCGAAAAAATACATTAGGCTGAAGCCAGATAGCCTGGACTATTTCGTATTGCTAGAACGCCAAAACAATTTGGGTATCATTAAATAGCATCTTCTCGATAATTTATTTACCTCGCATTACGCGCTCGGTCTTTGTGCACAGACTTTTTATAACTAAATGTCAAAGCATGGAACACAGTAATTTGGTGATTGTGATTTCTCTTTCGTTAAAGCTCCTTCGGCTTTACCGAACACATTCTCATCACGTATCTCGTGCTTCGCACTCGATTTTGTCCCTGAAATTGTATTTCATTTCCATAAATGTATATTATTATAATTCATTACATCCGTATAGAGCATTTATGAATTCTGAACAAAGTAGCCTCAAAATTATTCATAATGCGCTCATTTTCTTAGCTTGTAGCCAAAATGGTTGGCTAACGAACTTGACTTTTAGATTAAGTTCCTAAAAGAGTGTACCAAAGGTCAATCTAATAGATTAATTTTTTCAAAAGTTATCGTGAAAACAGGCAGACATACATACATGCAGACAGACATACAGACAGAAACATTCTTAAAAACCTGTTTTTTGGATTCTGGGGGTCTCAAAACGTTCTCAAATACCTTCTTCGATGAGAGTATAAAAATATAAGATCTGAAAGGGAGACTTGAAACAAAATAATACAAGACGCGAATGACGTCACCTTCAACGCTCTCTGTTGCTGTATGATAACAATAACAAGTGAAGTAAAATACAAACTTCAAACTACATCATGCTCCTAATTTTGGGCGTGTAATAATTTAATTTTAAAATCGTTAACTTATCAGGCACTTGACTTAGTTCGAGGTTAATGACGAAAAAATCGAGATAAAAACCCGAAACATTTTATTTTAAAGAGCGACGTAAGAGATTTAACATTACCTTTTCAAAGGAAGAAAAGAAGAAAGAAATTACATTTAGAAAGACATTTTAATATTTACGCCACACGATTTCATTATTAATCACAATATTATTATTTAAAACTAAAAAATGTTATCACAAGCTCTCAAAACTGATAAATGTCCAACTAACTAAAGTTCTGGAAATTAAACAATTTCATTAGAAAGGAATTGAATGATTTCAGATTAAAATATCGAAAATAAGACAATATCAAAACGTTATGAATCTCATATTTTTATATCAGAAATGAAGAAATAGGATCTTCAATATGAACCAAATGAATAAACGGTAAATTATTGTATATAATTATTATTATAAGGCCCCTTTTCAGAGGGAATTATTTCTTTTATTTTTAATTAATTTAAAGAAAAGCTTGATTTAACAAGAAATTTAATTATATATTTTTTCTTTTAGGTTCCTCTTTCTTCTATAACTTCAACTTTACCATCTAATACTTAAGAACGATTCTCAATTTTTTCATACTTAAAAACATTGCACGGCTTTGTGCCTTCGACTTAAGCTACGTGCTTCCTGTAAGTGCTCCACCAAATGATCCAGCTTATGTTTATATTTGTGTTCGCGTACATAACCATAGACATACACATACACTTACATATGCAATATACATGATGCAGTCCACGTATCTAAATACGTGCACGTAATGATGCATGTATGTGCGGTTGGCGTGCTTGTGCGAACGCCACGCGTCCTGGGAATGTAATGCGCGCCGTTATAAGATGCAGCACATTGTGCAGGGTGTGATAAAAGCGTCGTTTTCGCCTCGAGATTCTCTGATTAACTGCGAAAGTCTGCAGCAAGAACTAAAAAAAAAGACATTCTTTCACAAAACTTTAAAACAAAATTTCGATCCCGTCACCGGATAAAAATTATTAGCTGCGTTGATTACAGTTGTTGGTTCTGAAAAAATTATTTTATTTTATTCAGTTAAATTTTACATTTTTTAATAGAGAATCCTGTTAATTTAAAATATATAATATATTTCTAATCAATAAAATAGATGTTTAAACGAATTTTGAACAAGAAAACATATCAACGAAAATGGTTATCTAATCATTTATTTAAAATGAAACAGGAGCCAGTTAACAACACCACGATTCATTAAAAGCGATAGAAATAAGGCATATCACTGATATGTCATAATAAATGGATCTCTATTTTACTTTAGATATAATCGAGTTTAAAAGATTCACATGTAACACTTTTAAAACTATAAAACATATTATTTCGGAATCCGATCGGACAAATGACTTGGATGATAAACTTGGATATAAATAATTCACGTTACTATACGTTACAATACGTTACAATAAAAAAAAACACTCACATACTATCAAACATGCAAAGTCAATCGACAAACGGTCTTTATCAAACTAATTATTAGAATTCAAGGTAAAATGATATCGTAAAAATGCCCTGTAAGCTATAGATGAGATCAACTGAAGCAAGTAAAATAATATGGACTATAAAGTTTCATAATTATAATCAGACGATGCCACTTATCGATTTGGTGATTTACTTCAATGGCGAAAAGATGATATATTTCGTCGATGATTTGGACGTGTAACGAATAGAAGAGAATAATCAAATAACATGTAAATTATAATGGTTATAAAAAAACCACGCTGAAACACACACAATATTTCCGTTGTTTAAACTAACCGTTTTACTTTATACAATTGACACAAACACCCCCAAGAAACTAGCTTATTCTAATGCAACATTGCTCGGCGTAAACGTGGTTCACTTGATATATATAAATTAAATTAGGCCCTCTGGCAGCGATCTAATCAGTCGAAACTTTAAGCCTGGGATGAAGATTTTCCCGTTTCGTTCATAATAATTGGTTTACATTTGCGTCCACAATATATGAGCATATGTATCTGCCACAAAAAGTGGCTAGCGAATCATTGCTTGCCGGTTGTTTGCTTTTGATTTCTAGTTTAATATCTGCTTAAAGTCCTAACTAAAACATTAATATGTTCTAAGTTACCCAGCGCAAAAACTTATTTATAAAATTGTTAAATTCATGATCCTAAAATTTAAAGTTGAACGATCAGGTGCAGTAATAATATTCGTTTTGTGCATGTAACGCACAAATTGTTTTATATTTGGGACCTGAAAAGCAAAGATATAAACTATCAAATACGAAAAACAAGTGACTTCTGAAAATGGGAGTACATTGTTATTACACATAATTGTTTAATTGTTCAGTTTTTTTGAAGACTTTCACAAGTTCACTTTTCTTTTTTTTAATGGGGATACTATGTGGCACACACGGAAATCTAATATCATTGATAGTTACACTGTGTTATAAATCATAGTTTCACTATCTGTCTAACTATTCTAGGCATTTCATAAAAGGATTAACGTGCAATCATATGTATATTATATTTTGTCTGAATTGAATGGAGATAAAATTGCATTGAACCGAACTTTTGAGTCAAAATTATTAGCACAGTTTATAGCAAAACTATCGTTTATTTTGTTTAAAACTCCGTCCTTAAAGTGATATAACCTTACGGGAAAAATTACCATACGCAGTGAACTATTATTTTATAATATAAAGAAACTAATTGTGGTATTTTAATTGTGGGCTTCAAAACTATTTTCATTGCACTGTGAATTACTGTTAATTCCTAAAAATTTATAGTTGATTTTAAATCAAATTAATATTTACAAACAATCAAACCTAGGATTAATTGATGATTACATAAAATTATATTCATTAAACTTTGGTTGACCATCTGTTTGGTGACACGAATTATTGCTAAATCATTTACTCTGGAAAGTGTTTAATTTATTGTAGTATGGTATAATGCTGTTTGTACAGTTGATTTGTTATAACCTCCTCTTAAATTTGTTATTTTCTATATTTAAGACTTCTAACTCAAAATGAATGCAATCCTTCAATTTCAGGAAGTTTCAACAACAGTACTTTTTCACTCGGTTTGATTTGAACTTTCCAAACTGAAATGTTACACCAATCAAATTTTGTTGAAATTGAACTCTAAAATTTGTATTGATAGAGGATTATTTGACATTTTATTTGCTCCAGCTTCTACTCAGAAAAGATTCAAATTCAAGTATTCAAATTTAATTTTTCTTGAAGTTTTAGTTCATGAAACCTAAATTAACTTCAATTGTCAAAGCTTCAATTTCGAATGATATGATACAAAACCGATCAATAATGTTTAATACGAAAATCTCTTAGGTCACCAATGAAGTTTTTCATTTTATAATTATGATACAATTAATTAATGGAGCGACGTCTCGAGTGGAATGCAAAATTTATTCGAAGGTAATATTAAATCACAAATAATGAATTGCATTAGCGTCGCCTAAATAAGCGCTCAGTGCTTCGTGCATTTAAAGGTCACTTCTTTTAGGATTATTTCCCTTCGCATTTCAGTCGCGCTGTCACGATTTTCAACCAATGCCTATCCGAGCGAAGGGTCGTTCGCATGGCTGCGTCAAGTCCTCCATTAATTACGCAAAACGCGGCTATGAACCGTCACTCGCGTCCATTGAATTAGCCTCATTCCCCGTGGACGCGGCCCTGTGCTTTCCGCCCTCGCTCAAATGTACCGCTCGCTTTACGGAACGTGCATTCATGTACATGTGGGTGTACAACTGTGAAGCGCTTGAAAGCTGAATGTACAGTCAGAAAAAAACTAACTTCATCAAAATACTTCCCTTTAATGCGGACTGCACGTAATTATGAATAGGAAGTTGATCAGAATACAGGAAAAACAAAAGCTTCTTTTCTTGCGAGGGCATATTTTAATATTATAACTTTATGACATTCAAGACGTATCGGCATCCCGAAGGGTTTTTTAAAACAGTAGTTGTGCTTCCATATCGAACTATGACTATTTTTATCAAATTTGACCAATATGTACAATTGAAAAATACGAAATCCTTCTACGCTTACAAAGAGGAATTCTTCACCCACCTCCTTTTTAATCCAAAACGTTATGTTTTAAGTCTACTTAAAAATTCCTATCAGTGTCAGGCTATTCTAATTTCCCTCTTTCTCCATCGTGATATTATTCAGATGGTATGCAAAATTGACGTGGGTTGAACTTGCTGCAAAAAATGAGAGCCGTGAGGGTTATGAGACATACGAGGTGAACAAGATGAACAAAGGGAATGCCGTTTCTTATAGTTGCCGCGACAAAACGTGACGTCGTGGAGTCTTTTTCAATCGAGTTGAATATCTTGCGCTGCTAAAGAGGAAAGAGATGCGGGAGAAGGTCTAGAGAATGATCGCTGGAGAAGGCATCGAGGGGAAGGTGGAAAGACGGAACGCGTTCGGTCGCATTAATAACCGCGAACCGCCTCGTTCCATCTTATTCAATTAAACACAAACGTGCCCACACCCGAGAACTGCGAAACCGCCACGTCGGCGGGCAGCTTTTTCAATTACGTTCAACTCCTCGTTAAAGAAAGCAAAGCGACACCTCTGCCTCTTCGTAATTGAAGCATTCGAACTTCAAAGTCTTACGGGTTTGTCTGAACTAAAAGACAACATTTGGTTTCTAAGCTAGGAAACCTCAAGAGGCCTTATTGCAGCTTTCTCGGGAAATAAATTATAAGCATGAAATTGATGGAAAAAGGTTTTCAAGTAAACTCAGAGGTGCTGATCTGAAAATAAGGTGCATTTAATGTATCATCAAAATAGGGGAGTGGAGATAGAGGGGGCTCCTACCACGACCCCTCTGGTGAAATCCAATGCAAGCAGGTGAATTTGTTGTGCGTTATCTATTTAGTTATTATTAAACAAACTGAGATAAATATTTAATGATAGTTAACATGTAATTTAGAACTACATTTATGTTGCACTAATTGAGTTCTGTAATTCAAAAAATTCATTAGACAATCCGAAGATAGGCTTACAAATAAAAATTTTAAGATCTCGGACCACAATATACATCCAGCATGTGATATTTATCACCTTAAGAAAAATTGGTATATTTCCCCACTTTCGTGACACGAAACGCCGACCCTTAATACAGCGGAGAAGCGACGACGTTCGTCGAGCGGTTTACGAGGAAGGAAAGAGTTCCCGTGGGTCGTAGATATTGCCTACAGGGCCGACGAGAAGATGACGGTTATTAATAACGCCGCGATAAACCCGGGTTTAAGCTCTGTGGCCTTTGACAAAAAGTAGAGAGTTTCTCTCTTTCTATCGTTCGAGTTTTAACCTATTGGTCATCTTTTTCCTTCCACAGTAAGGCGCAGAGGACTGGCGAAGCACCGAAGTCCAGCGAGAAAGAAAAGACTTTACTTCAGTCTGAGGACGTTTATCGAAAAGCATATATCTTTTGAAGCAGGAAGGAAGGATATATAGAAAAAAAACGGAGACGGTGAACAGGCTCTCGTTAAAAATGGATACGTCGAGGTAACCTAAAGCTCGCTTTGACGTTATAGTTGCTGCTCGTTTTAAAGATCATCTTTCGAAACTTGAAGCATCGAATTTAAGAAAAAAAGCGTCGCTACACCCAATACAATCTTACTTCTACAAACCAACTGTTGATACTCAGATCCTGAATTGAATTACCAAGATTTAATTTTGATCCAGAAAATCATCAACTTCTCAGCAACTCTGGAATCTATTTAAAGTATTAATTAAAAATAAATCAATCAAGTCTCTCCTATGTCTCTAGATTGCAAAACCCACGCTTTGGTGTTTTTAGTTCTGCTTCGCTGGCGATAATGAATTAAGTACTCCGAGACGCTGAAGGATTTCGGAGATAGATATGAGGGTGCAGCTGTGTTTTCTGGACCATTTGCTAGACCCTAGCACCACCACGAGTAACTCTACAGTGCTCCTCTGCACCCTTCTCGAATACAATGTTAGCCTTTTCACTCGTCGATTCCTTTCCTCTCCAACCTGCCTTGTGACCCTTCAATTTACACGCTACAATTGTTTCGTCCCCATCCCCCTGTGAGTGTGACGACCACGAGGATGAAGCCCACCGAAAGCCAGCACACGCTTTCGCCGACCCAGCAGTACATACAGCAAGTCTCTCGACGCTCTCCCAATTTCCTAATTTTCCAATTTGCACGAATTAACTTCTGGCCCACGCCTCGCATCAGTATAATAAACAACGTCGCATTCCCTGTTGTAGCTACACTATGCATTTTTACACCCGTAAGGGTTTATCCACAAATTGACGCCTGGCGCTTAAGGGACCAAGTGCAGTCGTGGATAATTAAATAGAATAGCAACTAATATTTTCTCTTCTTAAACATAAAATTTCAAACTCCAGAAGCCAGTTGGGCCGAAGGATGGGAGCTTATAAGTTCATGAGGATGGATCTATTGAAGAAAGGTTTATTAGCTGACTGAAGATTAGTAGTGGAGTGAACGAGACTAGGGTTAATCTGCCTTGCAAATAAGATAAGGCGTATCTGCAGTTCGGATAAGTCCTCTGTCATTTATACTCATCGTCAAAAAGGTATTTAACATTTTCAACATTCATTACGTACATCATATCACGAAATGTGTATTTAGGAAATAATATCAGAATCGAGGACATTTAAGTCTAATTCGAAAGATTCGTAAAATTGACAGATGACTTATCCGAACGGCAGATACGCTTTATTTCTTCTACACGGTGAGAGAAAAAGTACAAAAAGCAAAGTTAAATAGTAGAGCATGGAAAAGTTCTACAATTTTGGGAGGAAGTAGAGAGGAGAAAATTCATTTAGAGGGAAATAGCGGTTGAGAGGTGGAGTGGAGGAATTTCATATATGAATAGGAAAAATTATCTTCTCCAAGTATATAGGAGAAGGAGGGTTAAAGATTCTAGACATGAGAGATCAAGAGAGAACGAGGTGGAGAAGAGATGATAAATTATTAGATGTTTATGATACAATGTGGTTTGAGGAAATATAGTCAGAGTACCGGTCTAATTAGGTAAACTATGCGATGAGAGTAGCTGAAAGAGGGTGGTTAGGTTTAAGCTGGGAAATTTAGTGAGAAATAGAATTTATCAGGTGAAGGATTTTAAGATAATAGAGAATATGACGAAGATGAAAATAACATACAAATATTTTTAGGAGAATTATATTGGTAAAGTGAAAAAGGTTGGTAGGAAAATCTTAGATCCATTGTCATTAAGCATGGAGAAGAAGAAAGTCAGATGAGATAAGTAGAGGAGCTGAGAAAGAGAGACGAGTATCGAACATTAAGAGAAAGTGGAGAGGAGTGAATGTAGTTAGAACGAAATAGAGGATGGGAGAAGGTACACTCGAACTCCTGTATAACGATGTCCTCTATAACGATGACTCCTGTACAGCGATGCGCGGAACTCCTGCATAA
>JAAAKG020146735.1:0-10613 GCA_010014905.2 Druon quercuslanigerum
AATGCAATTTTTTAAATTATTGTGCAAATTAAAAATTTAAATAATTGAAAAAAATTCTAAATGAGACTTATTTTTTGGAAAATGTGCATATTTGTCTTTTAAAATTATTTTTCGTGTAATAAAAATGTTATTATTTTTTTATTCTTTTAATATCAGAAATATTTTTATGGTATTATTATTATTTTAAGTTCAAACAATAATAAAAAAAAAGAATAGAACATTACAAAAAAGTTTGTAATTAAAATATTTAATTATTGTAGTTTAAATGATTAAATATAAATGATTTTAAAACTTTTTTTTAAATTGTTTAAATTCAATAATTTTTTAGCGTTAGAAATTTTGCAGTATCAATTATTTTATAATTTGGCAAGGCGGGATTTTCATATTTTGGCAATTTTCTTTCAGGAATATAATTTTTTAACTGTTTTAAAAAATTTTATAAAACTGTTCCCAAATTTTATTTTTTGTGATTTCATATTTCTTACTCGTCTCAATATTATAAATTGTCGATATTTTTATTGTTCGAGAATTCCCCAATTTTCAAATTTGGAAATTTTGAATTTCGGTCAACTTTCCAATTTTGGGAATTTTCTATTCCGAATATTTTATTTTTCAATACTCATTTTTAAAAATAATGGCAATTTATTTAAAATTTGAATTATTTATAATATTTTATATTCTGATTATTAGTTTTATAAACAAGTTATTATTTTAATTGAAGCAGAAATAATAAACATTGTGTAAATCTTAAAAAAAAAATAATTAAGAAATTTCAATTTAATATAAAAAATCAGTCATGCAAAAGATACGATTGAATATTTTCGAATAATAAAATTCCCGATTTGGAAAACTCTCCAATAATAAAATTCCCGGGTTTTATGAATAATTAAAAATAAAAAGATTTATTTATTAAAAATAAAATAATCAAGTATTTCTGTCAGAAATAAAAATTATTTTTAATATTTAATGTTTCTAAAATTATTGCTTCAATTTAAAATAACAATTATTAAAAACATTTTTCATCCAAAAACATATATTTTTTTAATATTGTTATTTTAAATTGATTAATGATTTTAATTATTGTAATTTTAGTAAATGAAGAATAATTGTTACAAAAATATAAATGTTTATAAATATGTATAATTTTCTTCAAATATTTTATAACTTGGCAATTTTCTATTGGAAATTTTCAAATTTTGTAATATTAAAAACTGTCGGGAATTTTATTATTCAGGAATTTTCCATTCGGCAAATTTATAATTTGGGAATTTTCAAATTCGGTAATAGTGTGAACAATATTGGCATTATATAATTTAAAAATTTTTTTTATAATATAATTTTTTCAGGATTTTTTTTTAATTATTTAGAAATAATTTATGCGAGAATTTTCCAAGGCAGGATTCTCATATTTCGGCAATTTTCTTTCCGAAATTTGATTTTTTTAACAGTTATAAAAAATTCGGTAATATTATAAACTGTTATTAAATTTTATTTTTTGTGATTTTATATTTTAGAAATTTTATCATTTCGGCAATTTTAAATTTCAAAAAAAATTTTTTTCGGGTTTTCTTAGTTGTCCCAATATTGTAAATTGTCGATAATTTTATTATTCGAAAATTTCATAATTTTTTAATTTGGAAATTTTAAATTGCGGACAATTTTCTAATTTCGGGAATTTTCTAATCCGAATATTTAATTTTTCAATCCCCATTTTTAAAAATAATGGCAACTTATTTAAAATTTGTATTATTTATAATATTTTATATTCTAATTATTAGTTTTATAAACAATTTATTATTTTAATTGAAGCAGTAATAATAAACATTGTGTAAATCTTTCAAAAATAATTAACTAACAAATTTCAATTTAACATAAAAAATTAGTCATGTTTAAACAATAATTAAAAGCAAAGAAAATTATTTATTAAAAAATACAATAATCAAGTATTTTGATCATAAATAAAAATTATTTTTAATATTTAAAGTTTCTAAAATTATTGCTTGAATTTAAAATGACAATTATTAAAAACATTTTTTATTCAGTAACATATATATTTTTTAATTTTGCTATTTCAAATTGATTGATGATTTTAATTATTGTATTTTCAGTAAATGAAAAGTAATTGTTAAAAAAATTAAATTTTTAAAATCTGGAATTTTCTTCCAATATTTTGTAAGTTGGCAATTTTCTATTGGAAATTTTCAAATTTTGTAATATTAAAAACTGTCGGGAATTTTATTATTCAGGGGTTTTTCATTTCGGGAATTTTATTTTTCAGTCGTCCCATTCAAAATACTTTAAAATAAGAATAATCTATTTAAAAAAATTGATTACATAATAATAAAAAAAATCGAAAAAAATTTTTAATAAAAAATAAGTAATATTACAGACCTATGGTAGCAGTGATATACTGTCGACTTTTTCCTGGTTCACGAGAAACTTCCTTGCTTTTTTCCATTTTTCTTGATAATTCGACCCCAAATAAAAAAATCCTTAATCCAAGCGATCAAAAATCCTGGTTCCAACACAATTTATAGAATTTAAATAAAATTCTAAATTCGCCAAAAAATCACATACACTTCCTTCAAATTTCGAGTAGACTTTAACGAACTAAAAATCTGAGTAGCTTATTTATTATCGTTTCTAATTCAATTTATAGTCATTGTTATCACAAGGATCATCATTCTTATCTCTTATCACCAAAATGAGTCTTAAAAGTTCGAAATCATAAACAAAATGTTCTCCTTTATCTCACTAACATTTTCCTTTATTTTTTTTTATTCTCCGAAGTTTTTGCTTCCTCCACTGCTCGCACTTGCTTTTAGAATAAGCTAACTCCCGTGATTTTCATTGTCTGATTGCGATTCTGTCGCGAAACCAAGTGAGATGAATTCCACTCGTGACAGATTTTATTACACGAAAATGGAAAATGATTGGTGATTAAATAATTTTAAAATAACTGGATGCACTTAGATGGCAAATTAGAAAAACGGAAGCTGAGAATTTTTTTTCTTTGGAAGGCTTTAGAGACGTTTTATTTTTCGATTTTTTTCGAAAGAAATTTCTTTTATTTTTATTTAATTATTTTTCTTTAACTTTTTCCTTTTCTTGTGATTTTGTGTTAAATAAATAAATATAAACAATATTCAAAAATCAGACTCAGTCTGTTTAAAATTTAATAATATTCATTTTAACAAAATTGTTAATTATTTGAAAAAGATTTTATTTTTGGAAAAAGATTGCCTTGATTTTTTTTCTTTTTGGTATAAAAAATAATAAACGTGACGAATCGGAGATTCTTCATTTATGCAATAAAGGTGCCTGAACGTGATGTAATCGACTGTGATTGATGATATTAAGTACGTGACCAACACAATAGTTATATTTGAGCAATTTTGTGGATTTAAAGATTTTTTTAAATCTTTGACAAAATTTGGTTATAATTGTTATCTTTAAAATTTCTTTTTGGGTTTACTTATTATTCATTTTTATTAATCCCAAATAAAAACATTCATAGTTTTTGGAAAATTATTTCATGCAAGCTTATTATTTTTATTTATTAATAATTAAAAATATTATTTGCTACAAACCGATGTAGCAATTTAGATCTAAACATTTTTAAGAATTATTTATATTTAATGTTGAGTTAACAATTTTTTTCCAGTTTCATAAAAGTTTATGGATTTACAATATCTAGACCAAAAATTCTAAACTTTTCCTCTTATACTATAATTTAACACAATTTAATTGTTCAATTTTTATTTCTAGTCCAATGCTAGATTTTCGAACAGAATTCTGGTGCCGATGAAAATTTTGTTTGGAAAACTTTGAGGAGTTTTTTTATTTCAATATTTGTTGAAAATATAAAGAGAAAAATTGCAAATATTTTAAATTTTAAACATTCTGAATTTATTTTTATTTTACAAGGTGAATTCTATTTTCTTAAATTTTTAAAAGATCAATTTCCAGAAGTAGAAAGTTATAGAAAATTTAATCTTTAATTTTCTAAAATTTTTGACAATCAAATTTTAAACAGTTGAAATTTAAATTTTCTTCAATTTCTAAATATTTAAAATTAAACTGATAAAAATAAAGTTTTCAACATTTGAAAATTGAAGAAAATTTTAAATTGAATCTTCAATTTAAGTACTTTAAGTACTTTTTTTAAGTACTTTAATTCTCAACAGTGAAAAATTAAATTATCTTTACTTTCTAACAGTCGAAAATATGAATTCCCTTAATTTCTTACAGTTAAAAATAAAAAAGTTAAAATTTCAAATTTCAATCTTCTTGAATTTTTAACAGTTGATCCTTGAAAAATTATTTAAAAAAATTTCAAACAAATTGTTGAATTTTCCAGCCAAGAAAATGAATTGCAATTTTCTTTCAGGAATTTCATTATTTAACAGTTTTCAAAAATTCGGTAATATTATAAACTGTTCGTAAATTTCATTTGTTGTGATTTCATATTTTGGAAATTTTATAATTTCGGGAATTTTAAATTTCAAAAAATTTTTTTTTCTCGGTATTTCTTAGTCGTTCCAATATTGTAAATTGTCGATAATTTTATTATTCGGGAATTTTAAATTGCGGACAATTTTCCAATTTTGGGAATTTTCTATTACGAATATTTTATTTTCAATCCCCATTTTTACACATAATTAAGTAAAATATCTATTGGCATTTTATTTCAAATTTTAATTATTTACAATAATTTTTATAAACAAATTATTATTTTAATTAAAGCAGTAATAATAAACATTGTGTAAAGAAAATTGAATTTGAAATTTTTTTAAATGTTTGACAGTCAAATTTTTATCAGTTGAAAATTAAATTTTCTTCAATTTCTAAATATTTAAAATTAAACTGATGAAAATTAAGTTTTCAATTTTCTTGAGTTTTGCACACTCGAAATTTGAAGTTTTAAAAATTAAATTTTTTTATTTTTAGAACTTGTATATTCTGGATTTTTCAACATTCGAAAATTGCGAACAATTTTAATTGAATCTTTAATTTACTTAAATTTTCAGTAGTTTAATTTTCAACAGAGGAAAATTAAATTTTCTCTTCTCTTCTCTTTCTCACTTGTATATTCTGCAGTTTTCAACATTTAAAAATTGAAGAATATTTTTAATTGAATTTTCAATTTCCTTAAATTTTCAGTGGTTTAATTTTCAAAAGAGGAAAATTAAATTTTCTTTAATTTCAAACATTTCAATTTTCTTGAATTTTCCACACTTAAAATTTGAAGCTTTAAAAATTAAATTTTCTTTATTTTTAGCAATTAAATTTTCAACGCTTGAAAATGAAATTTTCTTTAATTTCTAACATTTAAATTTTCTTAAAATTTGCAGACTTAAAATTTGAATTTTGCACACTTAAAATTTAAATTTTGCACGCCTAAAATCTGAAGCTTTAAAAAAAATTTCTTTATTTTTAGCACCTTAATATTCTGGAGTTTTCAACATTTGAAAATTGAAGAAAATTTTTAATTGAATCTTAAATTTCCTGAAATTTTCAGTAGTTTAATTTTCAAAAGAGGAAAATTAAATTTTCTTTACTTTCTAACATTTAAATTTTTTTGAATTTTGTACTCTTAAAATTTGAAGTTTTAAAAAATAAATTTTCTTTATTTTTAGCTATTGCATATCCTGGTGTTTTCAACATTTCAAAATTAAAGAAAATTTTTAATTGAATCTTCAATTTCCTTGAATTTTCAGTAGTTTAATTTTCAACAGAGGATAATTAAATTTTCTTTGCTTTCTAACTTAAAATTTAAAGCTTTAAAAAATAAATTTTCTTTATTTTTAGCACTTGTATATTCTGCAGTTTTCAAAATTTAAAAATTAAAGAATATTTTTAAATGAATCTTCAATTTCCTTAAATTTTCTGTAGTTTAATTTTCAACAGAGGCAAATTAAATTTTCTTTAATTTCGAACATTTCTTTTTTCTTGAATTTTGCACACTTAAAATTTGAAGCTTTAAAAAATAAATTTTCTTTATTTTTAGCAATTAAATTTTTAACAGTTAAAAAATAAATTTTCTTAATCTTTAAAAATTAAAAATAAAACTGCTAAAAGTTAAATTTTCAAATTGCTTCAAGTTTCAACAATTGAATTTTTAACAGTTCACAACAAAACTTTAAAAATTCAATATCCATTAATTTTCCAAAATTTTCAACAGTTGCAAATTAAGCAAAATTAGAAACATGTAATTTTTTAACAGTTGGATTATCTTATGTTTTTAATAGTTAAAATTTTAACCAATAATTTTCCTAAATTTTCAACATTTCAAAATGTAGCAAAATTAAATTTTTTAACAGTTGGATTTTCTTGTATTTTTAATATTTAAAAATTTAACTGTTAAAAATTAAATTTTCTTCAATTGTTGGAAGTGAAAAATTCACTTGTTAAAAATTCAAAAATATAAAAAATAAAGATTTCAAAATTAGGATTTACAAAAGCTGCATTTTAGCAGTTGAATTTTAAACATTTGAATTTTTAACACTTGAATTTTCAGCAGTTTAATTGTCAACAGTTGAATTTTCTTTTTTTACAAGTTTCATTGATTTGAAATTTAAATTCCAAAAATTATATTTCCAATTTTCTTAAATCTTCAATTTCCTTTATTTTAAAAATTTAAATATTGAACTCTTGAAAATTAAATTCTCTTCAATTTTCTTAATTATTATTAATTAAATAATGAACTTCTATTTCATGCTGTTGTTTAATAAATAAATAAAAATAATATAACAAGAGTTTACAAATTTTTGTTTAACCGTTAAAAATTGAAAATAGATTGTTCAACAGTTGGATTCAAAAGTTAAAAATTCAATCCTAAATAAACTATAAAAATTTTATAAATAGGATGCATAAATAATTCTATTAAAAAATTTTGAAGTACTATATTCAGATATTTACTTTCAAATTTTTGAAATAAAAGAAAATCTGGAAACCTGCAGCAGTAATCAACTTTTTAAAATTAAATTTAAAAAAAATATTATTTTCACCGTTTACACTAATGTGTCAAAAGATTTAAATAAACTATGACAAATATTTGACGAAATTTTTTAGTCATTCGAATTTGTTACATAAGGCTTTTGATTCTATAAAAAAATTTCCAAGATGTAACGAGTAGATTAAACCGTTCCAGACGAAGTAATTACAACAAAGCCAATTCATTTTGAGACAAACACAATTTTTTATTTCTTTTAATTTTGAGACAGAATATGATTAAAAATGACTTGAAATCTTCTCATGAGATTTGTGTTTTTCATTATGAAAATTATGAACAATGTTTTCCGTGACTGCGAGTAAAAACAAAAATATTGTTAATCAAAAAACATTTAGTCACTTTTTAAAAATATTATAATGATGTAAAACTTAATAATCAAACAGGTTTTTAATTATTTAAATTTATTACTATAGACAAACACGTAATTTGATTTGTTTCTTATCTTTCATCTTTGAGGAAAATACTTTGAAACACGCAAGCATCAATTTATTCTGATTTTTTTTTTATTTTCAGGTTTTCAATCATTATATAAAATCCTATTATATGTGATTAAAAAACCATTTTCAAAAAAGTCAACTTAAAATTTTTTAATTATGTTAAATTTTTACTTAGTAAATTTTTATGTGAATAAATTAAATTCAACATTTTTATCACTTACTCTCAATTCAACATTTTCTTTTTTCTTGAATTGTTGAAAGTTTTGAAATGAAAATGAGAAAACCCTACTGCCGGAAATTTAACTGTTAAGACTTGCACTTTCGGAAATCCAATTGTTGAACATTTAATTTTTTCCGTTTTTAATAGTTGAAAATTAAAAAGAAGAAGAAGAAAGGTAAGATTTTATTTCTTGAAATTTCAATTTTCATTTTTTAACGATTCAAAATTGAACTTTTGCAAATCAAACAGTTGAAAATAAAATCTTCTTTTATTTTTAACACTTTAATTTTAAACAGTTGAAAATTTAACAGTTTAATTTTAAACTGTTGAAAATTCATAAAAATTTAAGAAAATTTAATATAAAACTATTTAAAATTGCAGACTTTTTAAAAATGAAAAAATTTACAATAGTTGGAAATTAAAACTTCAACGGTTGAAAATTTAATTAAAAAATTGTCTTTAATTTTTAAAAGTTCAATATTTAACTGTTTGAAATTCAAAGTTTGAAAATTCAAGAAATTTTAATATTGAATTTTAAATGCTTTATCAATTTTTATAATTTTCAACCGTTTAAAATTTAATTTTCAATTTAATTTCCGCAATTTTCAATAGTTGAAAATTAAATTTTTAAAAGTTAAATTTTCAGTTTCCTACAATTTTCAATAGTTGAAAATTAAATTTTTAACAGTTAAATTTTCAGTTTCCTACAATTTTTAATAGTTGAAAATTCAATTGTTAAAAAGTCCACTTTCAGAAATCCAGGTGTTAACATTTTTTCTGCGACAGTTAAATTTTTAAGTGTAGCAAATCAAATTTTTTAACAGTAAAATTTTTAGTTTCCTACAATTTTTGATAGATGAAAATTCAATTGTTAAAAAGTCAACTTTCAGAAATCCAGGTGTTAAAATTTTTTCTGCGACAGTTAAATTTTTAAGTGTTGAAAATTAATTTTTTTAACAGTTAAATTTTCAGTTTCCTACAATTTTCAATATCCTTTTTTTGTATAATGTTGTTAAAAATTTAATTAGAAAATTGTCTTTAATTTTTCAAAGTTCAATATTGAACTGTTTAAAATTCAAAGTTTGAAAATTCATGAATTTTAATATTGAATTTTAAATGCTTTATCAATTTTTTCAATTCTCAACTGTTTAAAATTTAATTTTTGCGATTTTCAATAGTTAAAAATTCAATTGTTAAAAGTCAACTCTCAGAAATCCAGGTGTTAAAATTTTTTCTTCGACAGTTACATTTTTAAGTGTTGAAAATTAAATTTTTAAAAGTTAAATTTTCAGTTTCCTACAATTTTCAATATCCTTTTTTTGTATAATGTTGTTAAAAATTTAATTAGAAAATTGTATTTAATTTGTAAAAGTTCAATATTGAACTGTTTGAAATTCAAAGTTTGAAAATTCAAGAAATTTTAATATTCCATTTTTAATGCTTTGTCATTTAATTTTTCCAATTTTGAACTGTTTAAAATTTAATTTTTAATTTAATTTCCGCAATTTTCAATAGTTAAAAATTCAATTGTTAAAAAGTCAACTTTCAGAAATCCAGGTGTTAAAATTTTTTCTGCGACAGTTAAATTTTTTAGTGTTGAAAATTAATTTTTTTAACAGTTAAATTTTCAGTTTCCTACAATTTTTAATATCCTTTTTAGGTATAATGTTGTTGTAAATTTAATTAAAAAAGTGTCTTTAATTTTTAAAAGTTCAATATTCAACTGTTTGAAATTCAAAGTTTGAAAATTCAAGCAAATTTAATATTGAGTTTTCAATGCATTATCATTTAATTTTTCCAATTTTTAACCTTTTAAAATTTAATTTTCAATTTAATTGCCGCAATTTTCAAAAGTTAAAAATTAAATTTTTAACAGTTAAATTTTCATTTTCCTACAATTTTCAATAGTTGAAAATTCAATTGTTAAAAAGTCAACTTCCAGAAATCCAGGAGTTAAAATTCTTTCTTCGACAGTTAAATTTTTAAGTGTTGAAAATTAATTTTTTTAACAGTTAAATTTTCAGTTTCCTAAAATTTTCAATATCTTTTTTTTGTATAATTTTGTTGAAAATGTAATTAGAAATAATTAGAATTAAAAATTAGTCTTTAATTTTTAAAAGTTCATATTCAAAGTTTGAAAATTCAAGAAATTTTAATATTGAATTTTGAATGCTTTATCAATTTTTTCCTTTTTTAACCGTTTAAAATTTGATTTTCAATTTAATTGCCGCAATTTTCAATAGTTGAAAATTCAATTCTTGAAAAGTCCTTTCAGAAATCCGGATCTTAAAATTTTTGCTTCCACAGTTAAATTTTTAAGTGTTGAAAATTAATGTTTTTAACAGTTAAATTTTCAGTTTCCTACAGTCTTCCTACAGTTATAATTTTTAAAAATTTTAACTATTGAATATTGAATGAAATTAAATTTTCAATTCTAGAAAATGAAAGAAAATTAAAAATGCAATTTAACGCTTGATCATTCGATTTTTACTATTCTTAAATTTTAAACAGTTAAAAATTTAATTACTAGAAACTCGATTTTCAAAAATCGAAACTTTGAAAATTGTATTTTTCACAATTAAATTTTTACTGTTGAAAAGAAAAGAAGATTAAAAATTAAATTTTCGGAATTTTGAAATTTCAAGAAGATTAAAAAATGAAGAAAAATGTTGGGAATTAAAAATTTAATTGTTGAAAATTAAGGAGACGTGAGATTTTAATTGTAGAAAATTCTATTTTTATTTTTGAATCATTGACAATTCGCCTTTTCAAAATTCAAATTTCCGAAATCCAACGGTTGAAAATTCAAGAAGATTAAAAAATCAAAAAAATTTACAATGATTGAAAAATTCAAAATTTAACTGTTAAAGGTTTAATTAAAAATTAACTTTAATTTTTAACAGTTTCATACTCGAATTTTGGAAAATCAATGGATAAAAAT
>JAAAKG020146736.1:0-10612 GCA_010014905.2 Druon quercuslanigerum
TTGTTGTAAAATTTTAGTTATAATTTTTAAGTTTTCATCTCTGAATCTAGAATTTGATAATTTTATGGCTCTATCAGAGACCATAAATCATTGAAATTTTGTCTTTTATACAGATGTGTGCATTAATGTTTACATATCTACCTGGGTTTGTTTCTTTTCTACACTAATTTGTAATCATAGATTTGATGCTTTCACGATGATTCATTATGACAAAGTAGATATTTCTAAGTGGGCACCCTTGTCTCAACCCCCAGTGCATCCAGAAACCCTCAGAGATTCCCTCCCCTACTCTTAACCTATCTCTCGTCTCCTCATATACCTTCCTTACTCTCTCTTGGAATGTTATTGAGAATTGATATGTTATATATCCGGATGCTTCCATCAGGATTTCGTCATCCTCGAAAATTAATTCTGTTAGTCCAGGTATTAAATAAACATCTTCACCAAGGAAATACGGTTAAGAATTCAAATGTTATATACCTGCATTCTTTTATAAGAATCACGTCGTACTCAAAATTGATCCTGGTTATCCAGGTATAAAAAATAAAAGTAGAAAAATATGTTAAATTTCAATTACTAACCAAACTTTCAGGGAGAAGACGTTCTTTCCATACCTAGACTACCAGTATTAATTTCTTGTATCACAAAATCGTATTAAAATCATCCAGGTATCTAACATTTCACTTCTTAACCAAACGTTCTCGGGAAAGATTTATTTTTAATAGCTGGACCACGGAACTTGCATGTTGGTGGCGGTAGGCGGTTTTTGCGGACTGCGTGTGAAAGGTGTAAGTAGAGTTTAAGGGTGAAAGCCTAAAAGGTGAGTAGAGTTGTGAGGGGTGAATTGGGGAGTTAAAAATTATTTTTCATTGTAGTCGTGGATTGAAATTTGGCTAATTATGGCCATAAGTTAGGTTTTTCATTGTGGACAGGGTGGTACTAGGAGTGATGGGGGACGTTAGGGGAGAGAAAACGGTATCTGTAGAGTCTGTGAGGAATGAAATAGTGTAAAGAAAAGCTAAATTTGAGGCGGTAAGCGAGAACGGCCTTGAGAGACATCTGTTGGCTGCAGTAGGTACTTTTTTGCATGGATAGGTCACAGTTAATGACGGAAAAGAGCGAGGTGGATAAAGAGAGTACTGGAGAGGAACGATCGGAACGAAGGAAACGCCAAAGCAAGGGGAGAGCTCCGGAGAGAGTCCGGGGAAAAGCGAGCTAGAGAGTCCCTTTAAAAAGAGAGTACGGAAACGTACGTCAGACCCCTTCCCCATAAAAATGGAGGGGCAGGCAGAGAAGGAGGCTCTCGGGGTGCTGATAGGCGAGGTCAGAGGATTGTAGGAGGACGTAAGGGGGGCGATGGAACAGATTGGAGGGTATGAGGGAGGACCTAAGGGTAAAATATGAGAGATGGGAAAAGGAGGTAAAACGAGCTGAGGGAGCAAGTAGAAGAATTGCAGAGAGAAGTGGCGTCCGTTAGGAAGGAAAAAGATAATAAAATGAAGCAGATGCAAAAAGTCGGAAATGGAATTAGTTGACAGAGGGAGGGCGAGAAGCAAGGTATTTGAGAGAGGGTGGAGAACATGATAGAAGGGAAAGTGGGAGATCGTAGGAATGAAAAGGAGGTAAGAGCAGACAGGGAGAGGATAAGGGCAAAAGAGTTAAGGATGGAGAGAAGAGAAAAGCCAAGATAGGCAAGATAGGGAAAGTTAGGATAGAAGGAATAAAGAAGAATGAAGTGGCGGTTGTGGAATTGCAGACTTGGGAAAAATGGTAGATAATGCATAACATAAGTAATTAAAAAGGACAAGAAGGTTTTCATCCAGCAAGACTTGATGCGAAAGAAAAGGGACGTGCAGAGAATGCCAACCCACAGGGCTAGGAAGGAGAGGAGTGAAGGGAGAACGGCGAAGGTAGAGTATCAATTTTGAATTTTTATCCAAAATGGCTGGCTAAAAAACTTGACCTTCAATTTGAGACATTAGAAGATTATACTAAAGACCAATCAAATCTGTTAATTTTTTTTTTAAAGTATCGTGCTCATAGACAGACATGCGTACAGACATACAGACATACATACAGACAGACACATTCGTAAAAACATGTTTTTCGGGTTCAGGTTCAAGGTTCACACCTTCTCTAGATGAAAATGTAAAATTGAAAATATCTGCATTCAACATTATTTTTTGAAAGAAAATTTCGTTCAATTTTTATTGTGGCTTTAGAAAGAAATTTAAACAAAAGAAAGTAAATAAAGCTGTCTAACATAGATGATCCGCGTGTCCAGATAATTGAAACAGGTACGCATCTAATAAATTATGAAATGAAATGTGTCATAATTACTGAATATATATGACTACTCTGTCATACATTTACAACTTGTAGAAAAGTTAAATTCGCGTGCTTTTCCCATCTAAGTTTTAATGAAAATAAAATGTATTTTTGACATTCCACCCTCATTCTCTATCCCCATATTTCACTGATACTTAAGAAAAACAGGACGATAAAAAATGTTTATACTCATATACTTATATTCAGAAGACACTATTCTCGTGCTCTTTGCGGAAAAATTTCCTTCTATCTAGGTTGTAAAACATAAACCCACATTTGATAGAAGATGTACCCTGGACCACAAAGAATCGATGAGAATAATTTTTAAAAAAAGATCCAGGATAATGTTGTCGCAATGTATAAGAGAATTTTCTGTTCTGACATTCTGACGGTGGGCATCTAATACCTAAACATTTTATAGAGCTGTTAACATTGACATTCATTATGCTGATACAAATGTAACGTTCAGCAGGATAATTAAAGATTGCCTAAAATATAAAGCAAGTAAATTAATATATCAACGAATTTATTATGTTTCTAAATATCGAACTTAAAAGTAGTTAAGAAGCTTTAATTATTGAATCTGGAGGGTGATAATATGTATATACTAATCAAAAGTATGAAGCTTATAGAATATGTAGGCTATGTATATGTAGAATATATAGAATATGTAGAATATCATAACGATTGGGTTGGCAAGTATAATGAGGTAAGTCGATATTAGTATTTTGCACCAATCTGTTTACGCAATTGGTGCGAATGAAGATGTGCGACAGAGATGTGCTTGCTGTTTGTCCGTACAATTAAGAAGGATAGCAAGATTCTTATGATATGATTTAAATTTTTTTTTTACTTTTAGCTCTGTTTGTTTCTATTTAGTCTCCTGATGGAACAAATAAAATTTTCAAGATAAGTATATGTCGTAGCCCACCAGCTGACCCAGTCGATTAGTCGACCAACTGGCGAGACGGCTAGTCAACGCTGAATAGCCGACTGTTCGTGCCATGGACGGATGAAGGCAGCCAACAAGTGGCCAGTCGGCTATTCGACTAGAGCGTTTCAGCCCAGTAGTCGACTATGTACACGGTTCATCACATATTTTAAGGATTAACATTTTTCATAATTTCTATTAGAAATGTTAAGCCATTCATAATTTAAATTATGTAGTTATGTTACACGAAGTTTGTTAGTAAGGAAACCTTAAGTAAAACATTATCAGATTCTAAAAACAGGCAAGGAAAAGCACAAAAGAATATTGTGCCTTTTTAAAGACGTAATTTGTTTTTCAATCTTTCGTTTCATTTATGCTAATTCATTATAACAAAGTGCAGAATTGTGACAAAGTGAAATAAACAATAAACTAGCGTCAAAAAAAAATTTATTTCAGGTAAAAACTGGATAATTATCATTAAGGAAACTATAAAAAACACGTGATAAAATTGTTAATATTATACTGACTATTGTTTAATAGGCCTAGGATCTGACTGTCTTCTATAAACAATTTAGCATGTAGACAATAAGAAAACCTGAAATAATAATAATAATTATTACACAATGCAATTCTCATAAAAGTATCTAGAAGGCAATCATAAAAGTTCAGAACAATTTTGAGTTGAGTTTATTTGTTGGTTGTAATAACAGCAAATATTATATTTTGTTTGAAAATTTAGCTATTTTATTAAAAATTTATTCAATTTGGTGGAAAGTTTAACTATTTGGTTAAAAAAGAATAAAAATTTAACACTACGTAATAAGTATCTTTTTTTTATGAAAATTCAAATATTTCAAATATTATTTTTAATTTTATTGAATTCGACTTTGCTGGATTTCAAATAAAAATATTTTTGGTTAAAGTAATATCAATTATTGTATTGTTCCTTGAGAATTTATCTATTTTGGTTAAACGTTCATTTATTTTCAAAAAATTCAAGAATTTAAAAAAATGTCCAATAGTTTGTTGGAAAATAACAAACACTTTTGTTGAAAAATATTTATTTTTAAAGATTGTAATTTTATTTCTAATTGTCTTAAATGAAAAAACACTGAAAAAAGACACCACATTCTTTAGTGCCTATTTTTAGAATCGGATAATTTTTTATTTAAGATTTCCTTACTAATACAGTTCCTGTTTTTGTGTGTTTCATCAAGAGACTAATTAGAGACCAACAAAGCAAAAAGTCAACAAAAGTTCAAAAAATTAACAAAAAAACATAGTAGGAATCTGGCTATCCACGGACATGTCTGTCGCACTTCTTCATTCGCGACAATATTTCGCGTTTCAAAACTCGGCAACCGGAATTCAAAACAAATTTTTGCATACAACCTTATATCATCGTATTAGCAATAAAATTATCTTTATTTTGATATAAGGTTTATTGCGTAAACAGGTAGGTGCAAAATACTAGTATCGACTTACATCTTTATACCTGCCAACCCAATAGTTATGATGCGAAAAAATAGACAACCCAACGCCTGCATATTCTATAAGCTTTAGACTTTCGATTAGTATATACTTTGTTGCGTAAACGAATGATTGCAATTTAAAAAACAGTCATTTTAAAATTTTTAATTAATTGAAATTGATTGAAATTCTTTAGGCTACCTACTCGAAAAGTATTTTTTAACATGTTAACTTTTATATAAAATACTTTTCATCGCGTAAATGAATAAGTGAAGGTCATTTTATATTCGGATCTGAGACTATAACGGATGTGCCAGAACATGATTTGAAGGACAGGCCGTCCGGGCGACTTTCCTCTCGGCAGCAAGTCCAACAAATAAAACAGCACTTTCAAAGTGGCATAAGGGTTCCAATACAAATATGCAGGTTGGTAAACTTGTACCAATTCGAGATGATAATCTTACTTTCATCCAATGGGTACTTGGCCGTGATATAGCCACACATCCTGGTGAAGACGATGTTATTCGTGTAGTAACCTTCAAAACTGCAAATGGCGAGTACAAACGCAGCGTAAAAAATTTTTCTTTCTTACCGATTGCTACTAATTAATCTTATAAATTACTTAAATCTAGACTTGAATTACTTTCTTTTTGTTATAACTCGTATATATTTTATGTCAATCTTATATTATTATCTTTTGAACATGACCATCCAAGTAGGCCGACGTATGTTGAGGCCAAAGTTTTTTATGATTTTGTATCTCTGCTCAGAACGGGCTTTCGTTGAGTCCTTTAACATTAATTTCACTACCGTCGAACTCTAGACTTTCACTTTTATGTTCGCTACTTGTTATTGCTCCCCAGATGAAACTTTTGAAAATATCGAGAACCGAGTGCTAATCCCTGAAATAATTTAAATTGTCTCCGAAAATCTTCGCCACTTCTCTGCTTTCGTCACCATCATTAAATTTTGTAAATCACCCTCCAAATTTCAACTCACTCTGAGACTGACCTAGGATGTACCAATATCACAAATCGATGTTTCAAACGAACAACAACTATCTCAAGAAAAAATACCTTTAACACAAAATGCTCTACTCTTCACGTCCCATATAATAACTTTAATGAATATATTATGATATTACTTGATCAAATGCATTCTTATCATTAACAACCCTTGTTCAGAAACACAAAAAATAGTTGAGTCTCTTAATCTTAACCATTTCTTGGTTAGTTGGATTTTATATTTTTTAGAATAGTTTGCACGAGGCTGTCCTGATATATATCATCAGTCACGGACGCATTTTCATGATGCAATCAAGTGATCTGATGAGAGCAATATGCCTCGACATATTGGATAAAGCCTTGTTTTTACCCCATAATTGACGGACTAAGATGCAGTCAAGTGCACGATGGGGGGCCTACAGCTTGAAGTGGGTTCCAAACCACCAGAACCTCGGTAAAGGTACATAGAAAAATTTCCAGAGGAACCGGCTCAGGGATCAAATGCCGAACCTCTGAGGTGAAAACCAAACGTCTAACCAACTGAGCCACATTATTATTTTCTGTTTGTAAAACTTTTAATATGGTGAACCCGGTTATACATCATAGCCACGGACTAAGAAAAGTGACTGATGAGATCAGGATTTTATTAGTTAATCTAATACGATGCTTGAAAGCGCCTTTGATGATGTTGTAGGTATAAAATTGCGAGTGGCCGCGACCGTTGTAGGTGACAACAGTCACCTCTGCATGCTTTCTTCGAGTTACCATCTGCCGCTGCAAAGGTTTTTAATCTCTTGCTTCCGACGAAATCATAATGGGATGTATAGATGCATGATTCACATTCCTCCATATGGTCTTTACTTCATGCCTTAACTCGCTATACTTGTGAATCTTGGTTGCATAGGTTGACTTAAAATTTCGGTTAAGTGGAGAAGCAATGTCGATGATGTAGACTCTTGCACCATTTTTTTGCTCGCTTTACGATGTCAGGTCAATTGACCGGGAGGTAATGATTCGTTTGGATAGTAACATCCCAATATATGATGTAATCTTCGCTTTCTAAAACTGGAATTGGAATGTATCTGTAGAAAGGCGTCCATTCTTTCAAGAGTCCTAGGCTTAGGGCAAGTTGTTATTGTATAATACCCGCTACATCATTATGTATGTGCGTATATTCTCTTTGAGCTATTATTTGATAGCCGTTAGTAAGTTAGTAACTCTATGGCTTCATTGGTATCTCCACATAATCAGCACCGGTTAACCACGTATTGATGTAACACGTATTTGCGATAATTCCTGATGCTGACAACCTTGTCCTGCATCGCGATGATAACTCCTTCCGTCTCTGGATACAGAACACCCTTTCCTAGCCAAATATTGGATGCCTCACTATCGATTTCATGTTGGTCTAACGATCTGTCTCCATTGAACTTCTAATTCCTCCTTGGTTTCTGCCCTAATATTCAAGGCCCCATCTGACGAAAAACTTCAGGGCGTTTAGTCAAGATCCGCTTTACAGATAGTGCTGTAAAATGCAATATTTTCTTTCCGTTAAAATATTCTCGCAACTGTATAACTTTTGAGTCACACAGATTTTTTACATCCACAACGCCCCTGACCCCTATGTGTCGTGGTAGACCTGCCCTTTCAATCACGGAATTTTTGTAGTGCATTCGGTGCTTCATCATTTCTACGGGGACGATCCTGTTTAACTTTTCAAGATCGGTGTTAGGCCATTTGATGTACCCGAAGGAGTACGTGAGGACAGGGATCGCATATGTGTTGATTCCCGAATTTTTTTTGCCGAATTGAGAAAACTTTTCATAATCAATCTCAGTCTCGTAGTGAAGGTAGTCGTTAGGCTTGTGTTAACTAGCATATGCTGAATACCCTTATATTCAAGAATCCCCAGATACTTATATGATTTATCTATAGCCATTGCCTCGATGTCATTTTCGAACCCGTGCTCTAATTCTGCCGTCCCTAATTCCCCTCTAATTAAACGCACTTTTCTGCATATATCTATTTCGAACTCCATGTGGATATAATTGAAAAACTGTTTTGTGACATCGATCATTTGCTGCAGTTTCTGGACTAAACTAGCGTACAGCATCAAGTCATTCATAAAAAGAAGATGGATCATTCGATGACCATCCTCATTATCATGAATTCTGAACCCATGTCTCATGCTCTCTAGTGTTTTTCCCAATGGGTTTAACGCTAAATAGAACCATAGTGCACTGAAGGAGTCTCCTTGAAATATACCTGTCTTAATACGTAATAATCTAGCTATCCTTGGTTTTATTTCCTTTTTTATATTGAGTTAATAGACCCAATTTGCACCTTACTCTACTGACATCCATATCCAACCTGAGCTTCCATGACGGATTTTGATTTCATGCTGGGACAAAAACTGCATTTGCAGGCCTAGGTCTGCGGCCCAACGTTCTAACGGTTGCCACAGCTGCACAGTATATTAAATTTTGCACCCGTAACGCAGGTTGCGTTAGGTTTAAATACGTAGGTAAAACCTTGCTGTTGAGGTGTTCTATTAGTACACGCAAATCATGTGTGATGTCTATTTAGGGCAGAGAATAACATAGTGTTGGTTCTGCATATCTGAACTCTGGTAAAGCATCAACGAAATTCCTTTCAAGGTGCTGTATTTCTGTCGAGGAGGTTGGCTGTAAATAGCTAATGCTAGCCAAAGCATCATCAGTAGGCACAGTTAATGTTCCACTGTTTACCGTTTGTCGCAGATGTTCTTGCTGGCCAGCTGTTTGACTAATGACATCTGCCTGACCATCTCACAGCTCACCATCACCACCGTCTCGCATGCTGTGGCCCCCAGCGGTGGCTGCAGAAGCGCGCGAATATATATATATATATATATATATATATATATGGGACGTTCTTTGTCAAACGGAATAAAGCTCTGTCGAAAATTCCTGTTAACGGATTTTAATGATCTTGGACTTAAAATGTTCGATACTGATCCGTCTTTCTAGGCGAGTGTACCTTTTTAAAAATTTCAAAAAGTTTGCTCAAAATGGCGGCCGAAAGACCGAAAAAATCGAGATTTGCAATTGAAAAGGTTGCAAAAAAATAATGTCAATGGATCTCCTTGTTTTTGGGATTAACTTGTTGGGATAATGCCCCTCTAAAAATTCGGTCATTTAGGTTGATGAACTCCAACATGGCGAATCCAAGATGGCGGCTCAAACCTCAAAATCAAACAAATTTATTGAAAAAATATTGGATTAACGCCGAACTTGGTTTGCGAGGGTTAGTTAGGTCACTGATCATGAACTTAAAGTCAGATTGGCACAATTTTATAATAGTGGATCGAATATGGCGACCCAGATTCTCGAAAATTGACTGATTTACACGAAATAATGTTTACGGATATTAAGGGCGCTTATCATTCAGATTCGCAAGGATCATGATGGCAACCTAAATGTTCGGAAATCAACCGATATTTTCTCATGGTTTTCTTAATGTAAATATTAACGGCATAACGCGATTGTATATATTAGAATGATAATATTCCTGTAAAGTTTTGCCTTTTCTTGGTTTCGGAGTTGCTAAAGTACGACACTGATTTTTTAAATCTCTTGCCTTCTTGGCTATTCTCATAGAAACATTAAACAGAATTCCTCTACAGAATACGTGTACAATATTGTACACGAAACTTACATTTTAAATCAGTTATAATGTAAGAAGTTATCCGACCTAGTAACGTCTACAAATAGGTGATGAATATCTTGCAAAATATTAGTTAATCTTAATCTACTTGTTGATGTGCAATTGAAGGCTCGGAAAACAATTGAGAGTATTGTGCAATACGAAAAACAACTGAAAGAGAGCATCCGCACTGCTGCCTATTGTTTGAGCGCTCGTTCAGTTGTTTTTTCAGCCTTCAATTTGCACATTACGAGATGGAATAAGATTATCTAATTTGGGCCAAAAAAAATTTTCAGTATAACATTTTTTCACTATACTGAACAAGACTATAAGAGAACAGCTTGAAAACTGTCAAAAAGATTTGATACAGCATCAGTAGATCACATATCTAAAGGTCATGCTTTTAAGGACATCTCTGGTTAAATGATTACTGCATTTAGAAAAAGTTTAAAAAAAACAATAACAAAAAGTAAACAAAGCCTAAGAAAGTAATGCGTGCTTCATATACATGATGACATTCCCAACCCTGTAAAACGCAGAGAGCTTTTATAAAGTTCAATCGTTCTAACATATTCCGACTCCAAACAACACACTGAATCAAACCAACATTCATCTCACTTCATAGTTGTAGGTAAATTTCTAAACTTCATGGTTGCTTTAAATTATTATTATTCTTTACTTTAAGAAAACCATGAAAAAATATCGGTTGATTTTAGAAAATTTAGGTTGCCACCATGATCCTTGCGAATCTGAATGATAAGCGCCCTTAATATCCGTAAACATTAATTTTTGTAAATCGGTCAATTTTCGAGAATCTGGGTAGCCATATTTGATCCACTATTATAAAATTGTGCCAATCCTACTTGAGATTCATGATCAGTGACCTAACTAACCCTTGCAAACTAAATTCGGCGTTAATCCAATAATTTTTAAAGAAATTTGTTTGATTGTGAGGTTTTAGCTGCCACCTTGGATCCGCCAAGTTGAAATTCATTAACCTAAATGACCGAATTTTTAGAGGGGCATTATCCCAACAATTTAGGTCCAAAAACAAGGAGATCCATCGAGATTATTTTCTTTACAACCTTTTGAATTGCAAATCTCGATTTTGTTCGGTATTTCGCTCGCCATTTTAAGCAACCATTTTGGAATTTTTAAAAAGGCCACACTTGAATCAAAAGAGAGATCAGTAACG
>JAAAKG020146737.1:0-10612 GCA_010014905.2 Druon quercuslanigerum
TATATATATATATATATATATATATATATATATATATATATATATATATAAATATGTGTAAAATATACATAATAATACTAATAATAATAATAATAATAATAACTTCGATTCGCTTAAGCAAAAGGCTAAATCATTAGAAAAATACATAATTTACGCGCGAATCTCCTTCCTAATCGAAACAAAAATGATCTTGTTCCAAACTCATTGATTGACAAGTTGCACATAAATGAATTTTATGTGTGTATCGGATTTATACATTTTGCGAATAATCGCGAAAATTCGTATCAAGTCTTTCCTTTCATGCACTCTTCGCTACTGGATTTTTATTTACAAGACAGCTCGTAGAAAAATTCCCAATTCGTCGAAACTTCACAAATTCTTGACATCAACTATTTAACTATATTTAACAAATATCGATATTCGGTGGGAATTATATTTTTTCTACGCAAGCAAAAAAATGACTCGAGTCGATTTGTCGCAAATCTCGCACGGAAGATGATTTCATGGACACACAAGCAAATCTGTGGCGAACTGGATTTTTTCCCCTTCATTTCAATTTATAATAAGAGGTGACAATTGGAAATTTTGTTAAAAATAAGTTCCAATATAAATTATTACTTAATTATTCACAGGAATAAAAATTATATTATAACTGTTTTAAAGTGAATAAAAGTCTTTTCACCCTACTAAAGAAGCATTTTTCAAGGAAAGGAAAGTGCGGAGAAAAAGCTTTAAAGGATTCTCTTATTTAAAGCAAAGTGGGTTTTTTCCAACTTCCTTTACTATTTCAATGCTTTCACGAGGACAAAATAATAGAAAAACAAAGTTTTCGGAGCCAAAGTTTCATTTTAGCCTTTTAAATGGCTCTTTAAGATTTTTAGCAATGACAAAACTCTTGTTACATTTAAAGTAAGCATTGACTTTCGATGCTTTTTCTAGCTCTTTCTATGGCTTTAGACCTTATGTAAGTTAAGTGCACTAATTTGCAACATTATGTACTGGCTTTCTGTAAAGGAACTCGGACCTGGTTTTGAAAATTATATTATGCATTCCAGTAAAGTGGTCGATTTACTTAAGATCTTTTCTTAGTAACTTTAAAGTGTTACTGACGGGGGTGGGGGCGGGAGAAAATTTAAAAAAGTAAGTTCTCTAAGCCTTCAGGCGAAATAAATTTTCATGCATCGTATGTGATTCTTTAAAAAGCTTAATCTGTGGGCTTTTTTTTAACGATCTTCTTTATCTTTAAAATAATTTTAGAGTATATATGTACTGTAAATAATGAATCCAAATTAGAAAATTATTAATTTAAAATACTAATGCACGTAAATTAATTAATAACTAAGACACTATAGGTGTTAATAAAAGACCCCGCACAATTTTCATTCAAATCCGGCGCCGGTCAGATTGGCTGCAATTGTAATATAATATAGTTCAAAGCCTCCTGATCAAAAAATTCTAATGAACACTAGTCCAAAAAATGTAGTTTCGAGATAGGTGGGGCTGAACGAGAAAAATATGACGTCATCTTCAAGTTTCAAGCGGGACATTAGATTTGCTTGCTGGTCATATTTTTCACATTCAGTCCTATTTATCTCGAAAACTTTTGATTTTTTGGACTAGTACCCATAGGATTTTTTGATCAGGAGGCCAATTTTACCGTAGCCGTATTTTAATATAAATTGTGCGGGGCTATTTAAATTATAATTAATTATTTAAAGTATATTTGTACTTTTAATTAATGATTATCTACGTTCGGCTTATTATCTACTGTAAGGTGGCCTCCACTACTTCAAATGAAATAAAAATTTATTGTTCTCAAAAACGATAAATAAGAATTTAATTTCAAGGGTCGTAAAGCTAAGTGATAAGGAAAAGAAAGGAGTTGTAAATGATAGGAGCGAAAAGTGAAGCAATAAATTTTGAAGTTTTTCACAATTGAAAAGATTGCTATGTTAAAGTAAAATTCGATATGTTAAACTCATATCTTTTTGTTATAAAATATTGAAAAATAAGAAAAATAAAGAAATTTCGTATTTAGACGACTATACTGAAAATCGACTCTGTTAGTTTAATTTATATCGAAGATGGCTCGAATTGATCCCGGTATGTTATTGTGCATAAGAAAATTTTTTAATTTTTCATACTGATGATATTTTTTATTATTGATTGAAAACTTAGGATATTTTATTTTTTAGACCACTACGTTGAAATTTGTTCTTTTATATCGATTATCTTCAAATATGGTTAAAATTGAGGCATTTGATATGTCTATGTGAATTAGGAATTACAAAAGTATACAATTTCCATTTGAAAGAAGTTAAATTAAAGCTTTGTGATTAAAACATTCATATTTTTTAACTTTAGTGTTATTATTGCCATCAGGATTTCACAAAAATATACACATTTGCTTTGTTTCTAAAATTACAGGACAATTATACTTTTAAAATAAATGTTACAAAATTTTTAATTTGCAAATTTTTTGAGACTTCAAAAAAAAGTGAAAGTGTCCTGGAATGTTTAATATTTGAGTTTTATCTGTTCAGTTAACTTTTAATGGTATGGCTTCAAACTTAAATCCTTCGAAAATGCAGAATATAAAACTAATTCAAAAGAAAATATAACTGGATAAGAATAAAATGAAAATTAATTGATTTCATAGTTGGAAAATATAAAATCCAGAAAAAGAATTAAACAAAGTACTTTTATAAATTTGTAGCTTTCTGAAAAATTAAACCAATTTAAAATTAGACAATGGAATTACTTTTATTTGAAAATGTTCTAAATAAATTTATTGTTATTTTTAATGCCTTACAAATATACAAACTGTTTTGATTGTAAGATTTAAAATTGCATTTTTAAATTGAAAGCTTGTTTTCTTTTTATATTTTCAATAACAGTAATAATTATAATAACTAATGAAGATGACTAACGCAGTTCGCCACTCCAGACAGTGTGTTTATATTCGTTGATATGTCTAATAATTTATCAGAAAACATTACATTATTGTACGACTTCAGCACGATATGAATAAACCATATGTAAAGTTACAACTCTTTTCATTTTAACTCCTGTACCTTAATCTATTTATACACACGCAGAAAATAACTTTACGCTTTCTGATCAATTAACATCATTTAGATAATCGTCGCTTCATCATGAGATACAAAACTTCCAAGAAAGAAGCCCCTGAATATCATCAAAATTAAAAACAACTAAAATCATCAAACCGATCAAGAGCGATTAAAAGTAATAAAAATTTATCATTTTGTTGCCATAGAAGTAAATGAAAAATGAGCATTTATTAAATTTTTCTTATCGTATTAAATTTGTGTTTACAAGTTGAGAAACCCGAGAGTCTAAGAAACGATTTTACTCGATGTCGTTTTTTAGACAAAATTGATGAATTCCATTTATTGTAATTTTGCGTTTTCAATGAGCGATACGATTTTTGCAGTTAAACTTTAAATTGCGTAAAGATACGAACCATATAAAACAACTATCGCGTTCCGCACGCTGGCGATTCTAGTAAAATTCGTTTTGATCCTTTTAACTTTTTTTGTTTGAAGATGGATTTATGCAAGGATCCGACGTTAGCCAACTCGGGAATAAGAGATGGGATAACGGTCGCTTTATCGAGTATTCACGGCCATTTCGATTCCACGAGGTACCTTTTCTTGACTCGCTGAGAAAGTTTCACCTCATACCCATTTCTCTCACTTTTCTCTTTGCAATATTTTCTAAGAGGGAGAAAGTCACCATAAGTTCCGCTGTAATTACAGTGCACCCGGTAAGTTAAATATGATGATAACGATCGGGAGAGATAGAATACCTAAGCACACGCTTTTACGTAAACTGAAGTCTTCCTGCGAAAACATTTGGAAGAAATTTTTCAGTACGCTTTCCCTTATGTTGTACATATAAAAGTTGGGTGAAAATGTATTCCAAATCTAGTGAAATATAAACGTTGAAAATCGACTATCTATTTTTTGTATAGGTAGTGTATATTTTAATCAGTGTTTAGTTTCGAAACTTATTTTTTGTAAGATCCTAGTGTCTCTCAAAACTTCCTATATTCGTTTTAGTAGTATTTCTATTTTCCATTAAAAGGACTTGAGTTTCAGAGAAGAGTGCATTGTTGTTCAAAAATTCTCAAAATTGAGCAAAGCATCTCAAAAATTATCTAAAGGTGGTAAGAAATAATAATTCTTTTAAGAAAGATCGTTACATATCTAAAAACTCTAGTTAGAATTTATTGTCATTTACTGATTACAGGCTCGGGCGATACTAAATAGAAATATCGTCTGGAGTAGAATTATTTTGATTCTCGAATTTCTTTTTAAGGGAGCATTCAAGTATTTCATAACATTCAAAAATTATGTACTTTTAGGTTTAGAAAACAATTTAAAGTTCTGTAAATTAAAATCTGAACGGTTGGCTAAAATATTTTCAGCGATGCGTCATGATTATTTTTAGAGCAAAAAGATGCTTTTGTAGCTTAAACTCCGTAATTTGGTATAGAAAAAAGTATCTGAATGTTAAATATCTGTAGACATCCGGGATCCATAAACATGTTAGAAAAGGTGTTATATTATATAAGAAATGCTACTTTGCATTCGTCTCAACTGAACATAAGGTGCATTAAATTCCTCGAAAATTTGTAAAAAAAATGTATCTCATATAGTTTATAAAATACTGTTTACGGAAGTTACAAATTTATGAAAAATGTTGTTCAAACCAAATTTAGTTTTAGCTTTCTGAAAATACGATATATCCTGTGAACTTTAGAAAAAAAATGAAAAAATGGGTGTAAGCAGACGTAATTTCTAGAAAATCTAAAGCAAAATAAAATTTTGTATTCCTTATAAATCCGAAATTATAGTCTGTTGAAAAATACCCACTTTTATCAAAGTTAGTTAAAAAGTGAGGTTTTCTTTAAATGTCACGTGTCTACTGCAAATTTCACTAGAAGGCGTTGCTATAATAATAAAACTACATAAAATAACATAAAAATCTGAAAAGTTTTAATAAATATATTTCAGGAATGGTTAAAGTTCTTCAAATTGTTATGTTATTTCATGTACTTCTATTATTATTGTTACAATAAATTTTAACCCAAATTGCAATAGAAACGTAATATTTTTTTTCGTTTTACGGAAATTTTAATACGTGTCCGATGCTTACAGATGTTTAACGGTTATAGATACTTTTTTCAATGTGAAATTACAGCGTTTTAGCAGTGAAGACCGTTTTGAAGTATTTCTACGAAAATATACACAATAAACTGAAATAAATTAAGCTTATTTAACAATCCTTCGAGACTTTTTTTCTTTATGGCCTCAAAAAAATCGTGATGCATCACTGAAATGATTTTATTAGAGAAAAAATAAGCACTGCAAATTCAGGAACTGCGAATTAAACTGCATAGAATGTTACAATATTGAAACTCAACAACAGTTTTCAGAAATAATTAAAAAATCAGCTTTTAAATTAAATGACTTTATATTTTAGAAGATAGAAGTGAAACACTTAAATCTTGAAACAGAATTAAAATTCCTTATTAAAACTTAAAAATAAAAAATTAAAGCCTTTCAAACTAGAATAATCTGAAACTGCACTATTCATCACTTTAAAATTAAAATATTTAAACCTGAACTGAATTTACACGTAGAATGACTATTAAGAAGATACAGGAAAAATGTTACGTATATAATATTTGACCGCTCCCTAACTTATTTGACTTTATTGGCGAAATGATAAATATACGATTATTTGGGAATAGCCAGCGAGCGGTGAGCGGTAACAATGATAAACTAGCCACTAAATTTACACAACACATTCTCTGCATACAGTTTCAAATTCGCACTTTCATAATAGTTTTGTCATGCGATTGCACGATCAGGAACGGATCCGGATTTGTGTTTAAGGGCGGCCCCAATCTCTCTGAGTTCGGGGGACAGACTGCCAAAGAGTAGCTTACATAAGAAAATTTAAAGATTCACTTTTACAATACTTTACATCGATCTTTAACAAATGCCCCGTCGTCCTTAGAAAATAGGAGACTCGAAAGTCTCTTTTGTCATCCAACTTTTCTGATCACTAGGCCAAGCGAGCTCCCCTCTACTGATCGGATCCGCCGATGAGCGCTTCTTTTCATTTTAATTTGTTATAATAATTCGTTAATTATTTTATCGATAATTAGGTTAGTCAGTTACTTAGTTAGGCGCGTTGATTAGTAGCGATTTTCGTTATATCCCACTTTTTTATTTTATTTTCAACTATTCTGGATTTCATCAGCTGATCCACTCCTTTATTAATAATTCCCTAATACCCTTCGTAATTTCGAAAATCATTTCCTGGATGGCTTCGAATCGATTATCGTTACATTACCTTTTGTCATTCTCACTTCTTTCTCTTTATTTATACTTTCTTATGTTAAAGTCGTTGGCTCGCGATTGCGATCGCCATTGTTACAAAGATCACGAATTCTTCGTGGGCTTCAAATTAATTAAAATAAAATAAATTATATTAAGATAAATTAAATTGTCATTGTTATTATCATCGAAATTATATTTAGCATCGATACAAAACTAGTTGATAGTATGTTTTTTCTAAATGTGAACCACTCATATTTTAAGTTTTAAACTTTGAAGTTCCAGTTTGATCAATTATTTATTAAAAGAATGATTTTTTAAAATTCTTATAAAATAAGATAAACAAGAGATTCATCAAAGTGGTTCCCCGGACATTAGGAAAAAACAATCTGACCACCAGAAGAAAATAAAATTAATGGAAAAATAATAGAGAGAATATTACATTAATCCTGACCTAATATAGGTAGGAGATCTAAATTTAAAAACTTGTAATAATTTAATGGAATTCAGTACAAGAATTTGAGGAAAATAAGTTTTATTCTCTTATAAAAGTTATAAGAAAAACAGACTCAAAATTAAAGGTTTCACGCCTTCCCCACCGTAATCTTTGAGATATTTATTTTTCTTTGTTTGTTTAATAGACTATTAATGGATTTTTTCTTTTTAATGCAGAAAGACGCTAGTTACAGACCTAGTTGTGTGGGGAGGTAGATCGGGGGCCTCCATCGGGGCCCCCTCGTACCCCTATGCAGTTAATCCAAGACGATGTATCTTCGCAGAAAGGAAATTGTGCAAAACGAAAACTATGGGCTTCGGGCAGCTTTCAAGGTCCAATTCCTTTAACAGAAACACAAAAAATAATATTTTTATTTTGTTACTATTTTTTATAATATATCATACACATTAAACGGATAACTACATTAAATTATTAAAATATATAAAAAAAAATTTATCAGAATAGAAAATGCACCACTAGGGTAGTCTAAAAATTCGACTTTCGCTTTTTGGTGATCAAGCTCCCAAATTTGCAAGTTTTCCGAAAAAATAAATTCCGTATTTTTTGTATCAGCCAACGCTAACACGTGCCCCGGGCTTTAAAAATTAAATTTTGTTATTTGCTGCAGTTATCAAAATTTTTTTTGTTATTAACATTTTGTAAATTAAAGTAAATTAATGTAAAACTCAGGGTAAAGACTGTATTTTTTTTGAATTTTTTCTAAATTAATTATTTATGCACGATAAGTCACAATTTGTGACTTTTTGACTTTAATCTGGGCTCATTTTGTAGAGAATTTCCAGAGCTTTTCACCCGTTTAAGAAACAATTGTTTAGCTCTAACTTAATTTAAGTTAAGAGAAATTAATGATTCACCAAAATGCTGCCAAGAAACATATTTATTTCTTATTAACATAAAAAATTAGTACAGTATAATCACAAATAATATTGAATAAATATTTATAGAAAGTAAAATGTTTATAAGACACTCTACCTTACAGAATTTCAGTTGTAAACAAATCTTTGTTGTTGTCATTTTTTCAAGTTTACATTCTTATTAAATTATTATTGTGGCTAAGATTGTTTTTTCGGTTCACTATGAGTATAAATGCTTTAACGAATTTTTAAAATGAGAGAAAAATTGACATATATTATATTGTAATAGAAAAACTAAAAACGGGTGAAAAGTTGTCAGAATGGGAAGATATTAAGATTTTCAAGAATTGTAATTCGAATTTTTTTTCGAAATTTGAACGCTGCTACAAAAACTCTTAAGTTAATCGACTCTTACGCTTCTAATAAACATTTTAATTTTACGAAAAGAAGTAGAAAACTGACTGCTACTATTGCTACTAACGGTTCACTTGCCATAAAGATTATCGAAACCATACAAATAAATATTTGTTCGCGTTAAAATTCCTATGAACTATTCCTCAAATATTTTGAAACTTTCTAAATCTTTCAACATTTCTTAAAATGCTTTAAAATGTTCTAAAAATTTATGAAATTGTATACAATTCTCTTAAGGATGTACAATCAATCACAAAAGTTGCCAAGCTTTAAAATTATTTATAAAATAAAAAAATAAAAATAGTTCTATTATTAGTTTCCGAAAATATTGACAAAAGCTTCTAAGTGTACTTTAGAAAAAAAATTCAGGTTAAAATTGTTTATTTAACAGTAGTGATTTAGAGTTTGAGATATTGCTTTCTCTTTAGGGGAAGGTTACAATTCTTATTTATTCCTAATGACCAAGGCTTCACTTTATACTTTGAAGGATACTCTACAATTCTATTTGGATGGTGTTAATTTAAATTTAAACTATAATTGCTTGTAACAATAAATACTGTATGATATCTCAATTAATTTTTTAAAATAAAATCAACCCAATTAAAAATTCAGAGAATCCTTCGAAGAATAAAAGGAGGCCTTGATCATTAGAATTAAATAAAAATTGTGTCACGATGGGAATGTGTACTTTAAAGCCTACAGAACTTTGAGAAATTTAATCTTTATCTGTACTTAATTTAGTAGAAAATTCAGAATATGAAGAAGCATATAAATACTGCGATTTAAAAGAGATCTTTTTGATAATGTTCCATTCAAGCACTTGAAATGCCAAGAATAAATGTCCGAGCGCGTCATAGGCGCGCTAAAACTTGCGAGTGAAGTAAGCCGCGCGTGCAGCGGGTGATGAGAATTTCCCCGCGAAGCGGGCAGATTTTTGAAAAATGGAATCATTGCCTAGAATAATTCTAATACTTTCTCAATCATACATTTTGAGAATGTAAAAAACCATTGTTGGGACCCCTCACGATTATTGGTACACTTCTCTCTAAAATTGAATGAGTAGAAATTTTAATCATTCATTCAGTACACTTAATTTGAATTGATGAATCAGTTATTTTCAGAAGTGCACTAATTTTAACAGTAAAAATACAGTAACTGAAGTTAATCAGTTATACCGTAACTGTAGTAAATCAATTATACACTTATGATAAAATGCTAGAGGAACAATTTATAATTAAGATTTTATGTATTCTTCAATATTATTTGAAGTATAAAAAAAAGTTTAATTGAAAATTTTTCCTCCGAATATATATATATATACTTAGTGTATAACAATACACGGATGTAAAGGTTGTCAAGTACTAATAGTAATTTACGAATTAATTTCACCCTTGTATTGCTCACAAGATGTATATCCCTGTATGAATAAAATGTTATGAAAGCTAAGTTTATTTTCAAAATTATAAAATGTTTGAAGGGATTTCGATTATGCATATAAGAAACAATATATTTTTTTAACTTGCTGAGTTTCAGTTCAGAGAAAAATTCATAACACACGTATTTTCTAAGTAACAGTACATTTTCACTTAATTCCAAAAACTAACTTATATTTCATAAACAAAATTTTAATAAATACAAGTTATATAATTCTTGTCTAATTATCAATTTGAATTACGAAAATTGTTTTTAATGTCCATGTTGAATTCCGCGCCCACTCCGTGACCCTAAGACAAGGGGTATGTTCAAGGCGACCACACGTGTGCACACGGGTACACCCAAAGCCGTTCAGTGACGCTGGAGGGATACGCGGATCACTCGGGTGAAACGTTCAACACTCATCAGTGGAAAGAGTGGGGGTCACGCGTGGAGTAACTTTTTCACCCGCTGGAATTAGGTAGGTGAAGGCGTGTAATGGCGGAATTCAGCGGGAAATAGTGATAAATCAAGCGGGTGCCGGATCGCGTGAAAGGATTCTCTATTGTAAAGAGACAATTTTTCTAACGTCTAAGTTCGTAAATTCAAAACATTGCTGGATACTCGATTCTCACGGAAGAAATATGTAGTCTCCGGATGGGTATTATTTAGCCCTCAACAAGGAAAGTAAGTCGGACATAAGTTGAATTCTATTTTTAGGTTAGGGTGAATTATTATCTTTTTTTTTATAAAATTACTTTTTACATGAAAAATAACTGTTGTTGACGTTTTTCATAGAAGGAGGTATAATGCACATATTATTTTTAATGATTTTTTAAACGAAATGTGTACACATCTGATTATGGACGCCAAATGTCATCTATAGGCAAAACGCAAAACTAAATTTTTCGGCTACGGATAACTACCTGAAGAGTTTAGTTAAGTTATAATTAAAATTTGTCCGTAAAATGTATTTAATTAAATTGTGTAAATGTTTTAATTTTATACTTTTGATAATACAGGTCAATTTCACTCTTTACAGC
>JAAAKG020146738.1:0-10612 GCA_010014905.2 Druon quercuslanigerum
AGTGACGGAGTTGGATAATGGGTTAAACTATTTTAGTAAAATTTATGACAAACATTTGAGTATTAATCCTGCATTTTAGGACTAGGAAATAGTTCGAAAATTAAAACATTAAAAATTAATTAAATTTAATTAAAATAAGTTAAATCTTTAAGGATTCAAAATTAGGCATTATTTTTAAGCAAAAGATTCAAATTTAAAAATTAATAATCCGCAATTCAAAGCATGAGGGATTGAAGCAGGGAAATCTTAACCGTGCTAAGTTCACTTTTTGAACAAATTCAGTTTCCTGTCAACATCGTACTTTCTCTCTCTTGTACACGTACTTGAGTGAAAAAACTAAGGTTTTGAAATTTTTTATACTAAAATTTAGAATTGAGTGTATGCAAATATTTTAAAATTTCGAAGAATTCAAACTAATTGGATTAAGTATACTGAAATATTTTTTTAACAATTCTAGGGTTATTAGCATATTAAAAATTCGTATTCCCTTCCTCATGATATAATATAAAATAAATTAATGTAAGAATTGGAAGAATTAATAACAAAATTAAAAAATATTGCACAAGTGCTACAAGTTTTCCATTTCTCGATTACTTATGTTTTTTTGTCTATAAAATAAATAAAAAACAGTATTTCATATGATACATAAAACATGCTTCATTTTATCATTTTTCAACGGAGATATTTCAAACTTGACCAGTTAAACAAATTTATTTTCAGAAACTGTCGATGGCAGTCGAAATATTTGAAAAAATCTAATGTGTTTAACGGCCAGCGACATATAATTACTTATTTTGTTGAAAAATGTATATTGTGTTCATTAGTGCTTATTAATAGTGTTGCCAAATGTTTTTAATAAGAGTAAGGTTTCGAAATAAAAGAGAAAATATTCGTATAATTTCTAAAAATAAATTTTCTTATCTTGCCAAGTTTGAGAGTCTTTCGTTAAGAAATAGATAAATTATACAGATTTAATTTGACCAGCCGCCATTTTTTATTTTTCGAAATTTTTAATTTGTAATCTCAGCATATTAACAAGATGTCTTCGCGAAACTTTGGTCCCTTTTGTCAAAAATGGCAGAAAATACCATTTAAAGTCATTTTTACGGGCCCGGCGTTTTGAAAATTTCAAAAAATTTTATTTGTACTCTTTTCTAATTTTTTCGGGATTATAGAAGAATTCGACAAAAACTGAAAAAGTAATGTGGATTTATAATTCGTTTTATTTTTTAATGGTCAAATTAATCATTTATCTTAAATTATAACCAGCAGCATCTTGGATTTTTTTTCATATTTCGTCTGTTAATGACTATTGAAGAGTTTTTGCCTATTGACTATTAAATAGTTCCTCCGTTTAGTTTTTCAGCTAAAAATTCCTATCTTGTAGATAACATTTGTCTTTTCAATCCGAAAATGTTTTTTTTACATTCTTTGTCATGTTAATCATACGAATCATTCAAACGGCAGGGGTACTAACCGTGTTTGCTCAAATTTAAAGCAAATAATTTGTTTGGTCATTAGAACGAAATTAGCTCCCAGATAGGTTTTTCCACCAACAAAATAAAAAATTTTCGTTATCTCAAAAATTTCACCCGATAATTCTTATAATCCGTCAAATAAGCAATCCGTCAAGTCTGATGACAATAATTGTTTCTTCCTAAATTTTTTCTAAATTTCGTATTATTGAAGGATAAGAATAATAATTCATTTTGAAAAATAAACACTGGACAAGAATAGCAAAATATTTCAAACCTAATTGGTGACTAACTTATTATTTATCTAACTTTATCAGAATGAGTGATGCTCTTTTTTGAAAGACAGGAAGGAATTCGAAAGATGTACTATGTTGTAGATTTTTTCTTTGTTGGCTTAACTCGGATGTCTGAAAGGCAACTTCCCAAATCGTCAATTAGAAAAAGCGAGAGCAACGGGTCAACAAAAACATCGAGGAGGCTTAGTGGGCTGATGATTGCTTCGATGGAGCCTGTAATTGAAGATGTGTCAACGGTTGAACATGAACGCTACTGAATCATGTCACACGTCAAATGAGTGCTCGGAAACTGTCAGCCGGTCCAATTACGTCTTCATAGTACTGGCGACCCAACCAAGCATCAACCCAAGAATCCCACGCGACAAGTTGACGGCTAAAGCGGCGAAAATTATTGGACTTATCATAAGTTCAGCCCAGTCTGTAGCGAATCTACGCACTTGTTTCTTATATTAGAAGGTCCACTCTGAGCTGGCAGTGGCACTTTAATAAATCAGAATTACGACCAGCCAGTCAGATAAATCAAAAAAAGAGATTTTTCTCCATTTAGAAAGAATGGGTCAGATACACGCAGTGCGTTGAATTTCATATTTATTATTTATTGCATACGTGAACGTATTTGAAGTCAAATTTTATTTATGAGAGATACTGGAGATTTATTGGAATTTAAGGAAAGCTGGAAAGGTTTGAGAAGGAGAAAGATTAAAATTATGTAAAGGAAAATTTAAAAGTAGTGATCTATGAGATGAAGATTAAATGCCAGGTAAAAGCTAATTTTACTGAAGAAGAATTGTATTTTTATGAAATTTATTTATTTTCATATAAGGTCAAGAAACGGAGGATTTCGTCATTTCAGAAAAATATTTCTTCATGCAAAATTGTTTATACATTCTTTGTCAGAAATATAAAAACTGTACATAAGCCATTTTTTTAACTGCAAGATTATCAGTTTGATAGTAAATTTAAGTATTTGGTTAAAAACAATATTTTTTGTTAAAAATTCACATTTTCGATTTAAACATTCAACTTTTTTTTTGTAGAAAGTTGAATTTTTGCTTAAAATTTCAACATTTTGGTAGTATTTTTCATCTTTTTCATCTTATTTGATTGACAGTGTATATGTTAAGTTGAAAATAAATGTTATTGTTTGAAATTCAACCTTTCAGGTATAAAAATCAAATTTTCTCCACAAGATTCGATTTATTAGCTTTTAAACGCAACTTTTTTTTTAAATTCATTATTTTGGGTCGAAGATTCATCATTTTTAACTAAAAATTCACAGTTTTCGGTTTAAAATTTAACTGCTAACTTCTTCGTAAAAATTTCTTCGCTTCTGCTTAAACGTTGATATATTTTAATGTTAAGTCAAATTATTAGTTGAAAATCCTGTATTTAAAAAAATTCAATTATGTAGTTTATGGAAAATTCATCTTTCTAATTTGAAAATGAAAATTTTGGTTGAAAATTAATATTTTCAGGTTAAAAAGTCGAATGTTTTCTAAACGATTTAACTTTTCAGCTAAATACATGTTTGATCAAAAAATAATAATTATCGAATTATTCGATTGAAGGTTATATAAAATTAAAATTATATTTCGTATTGAAAAATAGGAGGACAGTGAGCTTCATTCTCACATGACATTTTTAGGAGTAAAAAAGGAGAATAGATTTTTAGATTATTCTACAATTCTCTTGTTGCTTATTTAAATAACAGGTTGCTTCCGCATCATAGCTTCAAGCTGTGTTCATAAATCTGCGACTCAAGACATAAATCTATGTCTTTAAGACATATAAACTTGTCTCCTAAGACATAAATTGAAGTCTGGCTCCGTCTCAAACTGAGACATGCTCAAGTCGACCTTTTCGACTTCAGCATGTCTTGATTCGGGGCAATTCCAGTCAAAACCAAGTCAAAGATTTTTTACTCGGGGCTGATCAAACTCTCTAGTAAGCGCCTACGGTTGGAGAGCTTCAGAAAATCATCATATAAAGCTTTAAACATAGCCAAACTACCTCAAGAAATTTTTGATACTCTTGGCAAACTTGCTTCTACTCCATATTCTTTGAGAATCTTCTGCTTGCTAGCTTTTTGCCATTAGCGTTTTACCGCATACATTGAGTAAAAATTTCATGGCAACCGCCTTAACTTTGCTCTTATTCTTTTCTTGGCAAGTCGAGGTTTTGTTACCGTACAGCACAGTGGGTGCAAATACAGAATGTACTAAAAATAATTAATTTATAGTTTACTTCAGTCGCTATGTTTCTTTAAAAAAAATTTTAATCAATGCTTGAAAACGAGAAATTGAAAATAAAAGCCGAATCAAGTGCGGTCAAAGATATAATCAAAGAATGGATTTGGAAATCAGCGAATTCCCTAAAGAAGTTAGATTATTAGCTTAGAAGTGTTTTGTGGATGGATGTGATTCTAGAGGGGATAAAGATCTAAATAAAATTTTTATTTGTTTGCCGCAAAACATACAAATCATTGTTATTAAAAATTATGATTTTATAACAATACAAGAAAGCCGTTTAGAAAAATTTATACATTAAAATGCAGTTTAGAAACAAATTTTTTTTTTAATTTGCAAAATTTAGGTAGTTTGAATTTTCCCGCGAAAAATGACGTCATGCAGATTTAGCCAATCTATGCTTTCGCGAAAAGTGCCGCGAGCGCGAGTCATATTTAAACTTTATTAGGAAAAAAACATGTTTCTCATTCGATAAAAAACTTTATTTGTTATATTTTTACTTCTTAACGTGATGTAATATGTTGACGCTTCCAAAGCTATTGAAGAAAAATATTTTCGAGAAAAATTGGTATAAAAATCAATTTTTTGCCAAATAAACTGAATATTTACGAAGTTGCTACAACCCAACTAGAGCGCTCTTCTCGGTCAGATGGCTAGTTTTCTATTAAGAACAATCTTAACTACTAATTTCCGAAAGCGTGAAAAGGAAGAAATAAGGAAACATAAAGTACTCTAATTGCATGCAAGGGAACAACCGGAATATAATCACTGTGCCAGTAACGGTCAAGCAGAATTTATTCCTGGGCACGATCTTGCCGATAATTATCGAGGTGACTGAACAAACGTTCCCTCGTAGGTGGTTTTCGTGTATGCAACCGTTCTAAGTGCTTTAGTACACGCATCCAGGCATAGAATTTCTATGGTGTGCTAAGAGTAAGAAAACGATCATTAAAGCATCGAACCGGACGTTCTATCAAATAAATTTAAATAAAGGCATTGTTTATTGCATGAAGTATGAATAACAGTCACTGTGAGTCTCCTTGGATTATTCAGCAGAGACAATTTCGAGGAATCAAACGCTTTTGGAATTCGAATTTCTCTTTTAGTATGGGCCCTTCTTTCTGGGTGTCACGTACGATTGTGAGATATACGGTAAAAGTGTTTAGCTAGATAGGGCTCATGTGTGTTGGGCAACGTTAATTTCATGTTCAAACTTCGTTGAGATAATTATCAGTTTAATGTTAAAATAAATGTTTGAATCCTAAGTTGAAATATAATTACAAGAGAAATTTTGTTTTGACTGTAATTATGAGAAGATACTTTTAGTAGAAACTGTCAGTTATCATCAAATAAAAAAATCATATTAAGTAAGATAAATAATAAAACACACCCGAGTAAAAAAATTCCTATTAAGATTCCATTGTAATCACTAATAAAGTCCAGCTAAAGTACTCGGAGTGAGACAGATCGGTATATTATCAAAAGTATTAGAAAAGTTCCATTTTAATTTTTTCGAAATTTTTACAAGTGTGACAAAAGTATCGAAGAAGTCACGCCTAATTTTTTAATTTTTATTTTGTGTATTAAGACAACAGTTTCAGAAAAGCTATATTTTTTTAGAACTTTTTACAAGTGTTTACCGGATTTATGTTTTAAAAAGTTACTACTTAATTTTTTTCAGGACAAAAATACCGAAAACGTGCTACATAATGTTTTTGTTGAGTAAAACTTTTCTAGGGCAAAAGTAGTGAAACGCTTAAAGGGTTCGCGGTCTAAATCTGTTAACTGACATTTTTTTAAATTTGATTTCTTTGTATTTTCTAATACATTTTTTATATGCATCCGCAAGCAAAACGGCAAAACTCCTTTTAGTTTTTTTAAAATAGATTTTCCAAAATCTCGTTTTTGTATCTAGAGCATAGGTCTGCGGTTTAAACCTGTTAACTGCTTATGACGTCTTCTGGGAAATCCGTGCTTTTTCTCACATCAGCTCAGTTTACAGATCGCTGTAAATATGCAGGTGAGCGACGCGTCTCATTTACTAAGACTCAGAAAATTTTTGCAATAAACTATTTTAAATTTTGACAAGCACATCTATGTTATAAATGTTATAAATGCTATATAAAACTTGCCCGCAGTTTGAAAAACAACGCAGAAATATGTGAGCCCGCGTAAAATAATAGAAAACCAGCGGTAAAACACTGCATATAACATGTTTCGACCGATGGGCCCCTTTTAGATAACATATGCATTAGACTGTGCCAGACAAGAAAAACTTTTTTTTGAATAAATGTGCCTTAAAAGTTTCTTTGACACAAATAAAAAATTCTCCCAGAATTTCAGCTCGATACCTCAAAAATTAAGTTAGCGCATGGGGGGGGGGTCCCCTTTCCCATTTAAAATACATTGGAAAAATTTTTATTTTCTTATTTTTGAAATAATTATAAGTAATTAACTTTTTAAATGTTTTTTTGAATATTCTTACAGGAAATTAAATTCTATACAAAAAAATTCTCTTTAAATTTCTTCGTAAACTTAATGGGAAAAAAGTTACAGTGCATAGAAGAAGAGGAAAAACATTAAACAATCGAATATTGAGAACAATTAATTTTTTAAAAAAACAAATTTTTTTTCCTATGTTTGAAATAATAATAATATTCTTCGATTTCTGAACACTATTTTATGCTAGCAGAATATTTTATTTTGTAGAAATTTTTAATTTTCTTATTTCTAGATTCATTCTAATAATCAGTACCATCGCACATTATTTCCGTCTAGCAATAAACAAAATTATATAAATTTTACAAGTCAAAAGTAAGAAATAAGTCCAAAACAAAGTCAATGTATACATTGAGAAAGTAAATAAATGAAATATAAAAACTAAATTGACCCATAAATGAATTAAAAAAATATATCTTTCTGGAATATGCATTTTCGTTTTTTTCTCTTCTTCTAAGCACTGTAACTTTTTTCTATTGGGTTAACGAAAAATTTTAAGAGCAACTTTTTGTAGAGAATTGAATTTCCTGTAAAAAAAAAATATAGTCTCGTTGGAATTTCATTAGGGGTTACAAAAACGTTTCTACTCTTTTCGGAAATAGCAGTCGCGAAATTCTTCTTTTTATTGGAATTGCTCTAGATTTTCTCAGTGAAAATAAATTCTTTATTACTAATGAAAAATATTAGTATTGCAATTAACTGAAAAAATTTAGTAAGAACTTGGGCACTCAAAGAATTGGTTTGAAGTGGTGCCGGTTAAAAAAAATAAAGCTATACATTTTTTTTAGGATCAGTGATTTTAAAACTCACTTTCTTGAACGCTAAAATGGTGAATTCAGTTGTTTTTTCTTAGTAGAAAAATGAAGATGGCCAGACAGAAATACAGCTTTAGTATAAACTAACCTGTAACAGATAAGAAAACAATATAAATATAATTATATGAATTGTAAAAGAATAACAATGAATTTATAAAGGAATTTTTACTTAAATTGCTTATGATTTAATAAATAAATATCTTTTATTCAAAAATAAAAATGATATTAAGCTAAGACATCCACTTTAAAGATTTATAGTTTCCAGGATATTTTCAAGCACGTTTCATTAATTTCTCAGCAAAAAATGTTACTGAAGATTCTGCAATCGTTACTAAAATTTCATAAACTTGTTTGATTATAAATTTATAAACGTTTTTAAATTTAAAAATGTCTAATTCTATGTTCTAAGAAATTTTCCGGATCAAAACTGACCAAAGGATTTCTAAAAATATTAATTAGAACCTCTAAGATTGTTCCATTTATTGATTAAAAAATAAATGCGTATTTTTGTTTCAAGTATAATTATAACAATATAATTGTACAAACTAATAATCATTTTATGAATTTTAAATAATAATATTAAATTCTTTAAAGATCTTAGAACCTACATGACTTGATACGAGATAGGAAAGTTGAAAATGTAAAATATAATATTTCAAAATATAAATTCTAGAAAGGGTAGTTTTCCACGACTCAGGTAGTATTTTTCTGGTCTAATTGGGTCAATTTTTTTTCCTCAGCGTCTGGCACCAATAGTTGTATTTCTTGCGAAACAATTATAATTTTTACAAGGAAATTAGCATTACTTTTTCAAGTTTTATAATGTTGGGGCTGTGTACGGACCCAAAACCGAGGTTTAAACTTCTGGTTTTAATCAAACAAAAACTCGCATTTATATTTTCAACATATGGAACAAACGGAGGGACTAGGTGGTTAAAAAGCATTGGTTTTTTAGTTAGAAATTACCAAAATTTTCGAACAATGATTTTTAATTTAAACATGTAGGTAATGCTCAATGATATAATTGTAATATAATTCTCTTGATATGTCCTAGTTACATATTGGTTTTTGGTGATAGGATTAAGATTAATTGAATTTAGAAGATTCCGTGTAATTTACTATTTATATCAATTTAAACCAAATTTACGCTCCTGTAACGGTTATTGATGTCACCAAATCAAAAATTTAAATATGTGAAGATTAAAGTTTCTCGGGAATTTAAAACTCTTTATTCTAAATTTCGTTTAAAATATTCAAATGATAATATAAGAAACATTAATAACAAATATTGGAGAAGAATAAAAAAGAAGAAAGATAAAGTGAGAATGTTTTATCTGAAAATTAGATATTATGAGCTGTCTAAAAATTAACAAAAAACTAGCATTTCACTAGTTTAATTGTTAAAAAAAACAGTTAAATATTAAGTCAAAATATAACTATGGTTATCCAAAGAAGTAATATATGAAAGGTCTTATGTGTCGCTATTGATTTATTTGGCATTATATATTTTACGAAAATCTTAATGTTCTGAAGAATTTTCCATTAATATGAATTAATAATAATATTGAATTAATTAAGATAATACATTCGAAAAATATCACTAATTGGACATTGGTGTAAATTACCCCTGCTTTATACAAAAAAGAATGTTATATAATTCTTTGTTTAAATAGGTACAATATTAATATAATATTATATGAAAGGATATAGTAAAATATAATACAATAAAAAGTATTACCAAACTGAAATAAAGTAATACGGAACCGAGTTATTTATGTGAAATGTTTTCTGTACCTATGTAAACATTATCATTGTTTTAAAGAAATAAATGTCAGTAGACAGGAAATTACCGGAAATAGCCCTATTGATGACTTTATAGGCACGTGGCAAAGATTATGATCGAAAGCGATGAACTTCCGCCTCATTTCGACAGTCATAAAATAACTTTTTACGAGCGTTAAACGATCGTAAAAGTCGCGCACCCTGCATGCATGCGTAACTTTCACACTCCAGACAAGGGTTTATCCCTGCGGGTACACCCAGTTCATCCTGGTATTTCATTGACGTGGTTAGTTACTGGTAAATTCACAAGCAGGGTCTGAAAACAGCTCAGCTTGGATTTCATGGAATGTCTCGTGCAATCCCTATTTTATTACATATAAAAAGAAAACTGTTGACATTGACAATTGTATAAAATAACTACATGCAGGGTTTATTTTGAACCAATCCGTTCAGATTATTACATGTTCCAAATAGGAAAAGTAATAATAAAAACAGAAATTTATAAAAATTGCTAATTTCAAAACGTCCTTTTTTAAGTAATATTTAAAGAAAACATAAGTATTATAGATTTAATGCTTTCACTACGATTCCTTTTGATCAAAAGAAATATTTCGGGTTCCAATCGTGTACAAAATTCGCATTTTTGGTACACGATGGGAACCCGAAATATTTCTTTGGATCTAAACATAAATATCATCCGATAAATTGAGGTAAAAATGTATGCATCAATTAAAAGAACAAGAAAATAATGGTGTTCACAGGCAACTCTGTAGTTTGCGTTGAATCTTAAGATTAGTTAGTGACTCTATATTAAACTGGCTGTGAATTCGAGCTCAAGTGTTTCCACTTTATTTGTATTTATATTTATATGATGCTCATTACACGAGCACATTGCTTCCCGTTAGCAAATTTATTTGCTTTCTCATAAAGGAAGCCTTTGTGATTTGTTAAATAATAGACAAACCAAAGTTGTCATTTTATTCAATTCAAGAATAAAAATAGACACAAGGAGATGGAAAAAATGATAGAAGAAATAAAAAGAGGATTCGAGTCCACAAACAAAAATGAAGTTAGTAAAGAGAGGAATAGAAGTGGATAAGATGAGGAGTGTAAAGAGACAAAAAAGGAGGTCAGAAATGAATTAAGAAAGTGGAGAAAAGAAAAAAGCATTGGGGAAGAATATAGGAGAAAAAAGAAAGAGTATTCTGAGTTGTGTGATCAAAAGAAAGAGGAAAAGAATAACAGGTTTGAGGAAGAGGCGGAGAAGGCTAGGACAGAAGAAGAGGTATGGAAGGTAGTAAATAGAGAAAGAAGAAGAAGAAAAAGAGTAAAACAAGATATAGAAATGATAGAATGGAAAAATAATTTTTTGGATTTGCTAGGAGGAATAGAGAGAAAAGTTAGGAAGGGAGGAAAATATGATAGAGAAAGAGATGAGGAAGAGGATATAACAAGGGAAGAAATAGTCAAGGTATTAGGAATAATGAAGGATGGAAAGG
>JAAAKG020146739.1:0-10612 GCA_010014905.2 Druon quercuslanigerum
TTTATTTAAACAAACGGAATTTCTTTAAATATTTTTTTTCGAAAATTCGTTTTTCCCTTCAAAATTATTATTAGTATAATAATAATTTTTATTATTATTAGTAGAATATTTATTAACATTAATCTATTAATTATTAACAAATTAATTTTCACAAAATACTACAATACACAACAAAAGCAGAATAATTTTTAACCAAACAATTGCATTTTGAACAAAAAATGATTTTTCATAAAAAAAAAGATGAATGATCAAAAACTACCTAAATTTTCTACTAATTAGTTAAAACTTTCTACCAACCTGTTGAACTTTTTAGCCAAAAATAGAAATTTCCGAAAAAACACTGCAATTTTCATCAAAAAATGAAAATTTCTGCAGAAGGAAATGAATCTTAAGAATTTTTTTTATTCTGTTGATACCTTTCAGACTTCTTAAAAAGGTTCTAAATTGTTTTCAAAATCTTCACAAATCTCTGAATTTTTTAAACAAATTTCCTAGGAATCTTAAAAAGTTTTTTTTATTTCACTGAAACCTTTTAAAATTCTTAAGTCTTTCAAAATCTACACTTAGTTTTAGATTTTTTGAAATCTTTTCAAGTTTTTAATAATTTTTTAATCTTTTCAAAACTTCTAAATATCTCTTAGACTTTGAACTAGCAATTTATTTCTATTAAGTGACGTAAATTTATTTAAAGAAACGGAATTTGTCGATATATATATTTTTTTTGAAAATTCGTTTTTTCATATAAAAATTATTACTTTTATTATTATTAAAAGTGGAATATTTATTAAAATTGATTCATTACTTTTTAATTGCTAAAACACATGGAATTTGTTTAAATAATTTTTTTCCAAAATTCGTTTTTCTTCTTCAAAATTATTACTATTGGTCTAGTGTAATATTTATTAACATTAATTCATTAATTTTTAATTGTTTAAACTTTTTTAAATAAAAAATATTAACATTAGTCTAATGGAATATTTATAATAACAAAATTGGTTCATTAATTTTTAAATATTTAAGCAAATCCCATTTGTGTAAAAAATGTTTTTTTCAAAAATTCTTTAAACTGCAAATGAAATCTTCAACTGGAATAGTTAAATTTTATACCAAAAAGATGAATTTTTAAATCAAATGATGAATCTTTAGTGGGAATAGTCAATCTTAAAAAAAAAAACATTCATTTTTAATCCACAGATTAATTTTTACCAAAAAGACGATTTTTCAACAAAATAGCTCATTTTTCAATTAAAATTACGAATCCTCCAGCATAAAAATTAATTTAAAAAAAAAGTTCATCTTACAATCGAGTAATTAGATTTTCAACCACAAAAAAAACGGGTGCTATACCAGGGTGACCGTTTTAATCGAAGAAAAAAAATCCCGGTTTTTTATCTGTCCGCAAACATTTTTTCCGGTCAATAAAATTTTAAAAATCGAACTCTTAAATTTTAAACTTTTGAAATTAAAGTTTAAAAGTTTTTACAATAAAAAATGTTGTATTCAATTACTCAATAATTTACACGTATACAATGCAAGGTACTAACGATTTTCAACTGAATAATTTCAAGTTTAATGAATTTAAACTACAAAATTCAGGAGTTTTAACATTCATAAATTATAGTTCAAAGATTTAGAATAAATTCCAAAAATATAAATCCACGTTAACACTTTCAATACTCTAAATTAAAGAATCAATCAATGAACCTTACATTTTTTTAAATTATATTATGAACTTATTTTAGACTAGAAACATTTAAAAATTTTTTTTTCTTTTTTGAACTTAAAAGTTTTTAACATAGACAATAAACTATTTTCATTTCAAATAGTTAAGCATCCTTGAAAAGCTTTAAAATTTTATTTCAAAATTTTAAGAAATCAAAAAAATTTTTCAAATTTAAAATTATTTTTGAAATTTTTCTAGAACTTCTGAATAACTTTTTAAATCTATTGAATTTTTCCTACAACTTTTATAAAATACTGAAAATTTAAAACAAAATTTATACAAATTTGGATTTATTGATAACAATTAAACATTTCTTGTTTGTAGAAAAAAATTATAATTGAAATGGTTTCAAATAATTTAAACAAAGCTATTCGTACCGAAATTTCGGTGCAAATACCGACATCATAATTTAAAACAAAATGTAGATTTTTCTAGATTTCAAACAAAAAATTTAGAAGCTTTTTAAGAACTGTGAAAGGCTTCAAACGAATAAAAACATTTTCTTATAATTCCTAGGAAAATTAAAAATGATTTTTCATTTTGAAAAATTATTTTAACAGAATATTTAAAAAGATCTTAAGAAATTTCCAAAATTGTAAAAAAAGACCCTGGCAGATTTTAAGGATTCTTTTTATAATTCTGCAGGATTTCCTAAAAATTTTGGACAAAATTCTATTCATTTTAAAATATATTTAGAAGTTGTAAAAAAGCACAAACTTCGTTTAAATTACTTGGTATCATTTTAAAAGTTAAATTAATTTTGAGTATTTATAAAAATTCTAAATATCTCTTAAAATTACTCGATTTTTTCTACAAATAATAAGTCTTTAATTATTATTTATATATCAAAATTCAGAAATTGTTCTTACAAATTAAACATTTTTTAAATAGAAAAATTAAAAATATAACGTTAAAATTTTAAAGATTTTGGAAATTTTAACAATTTAAGGATTTTTTTAATAATTATGCAGGATTTCCTAAAAATTGTGGAAAAAATTATGTATATATTATGTATATAAAAAATTATTATATACTATGGCAAGCAATTAAATTTCAAATTTTTCACTTTTAAATATTTGGCTTCAATTTACTCGTCTTAAATTAACATTCAAATATTTCTAAATATTAAATAATTATTCTTTTTATTAATGTCAAATTTCAAATTAAATTGGTTAGTAATTGAATAATTTAAGTATGAAACCATATTTTTACTTTAATAAAAGCCGTTAATTACGAATATAATATTATTAAGTTATTTTTAATTTAAAAGAAAGACTTCAGGTATCCCTTAAAATATTAAATATTTAATAATATTTGATCAAATATAACACTTTAAATGTATATAAACAATTCAGATAAACAAATTCAATCCATGGTGAATTAAAATCCGACTTTTTCCAAGTGAAACTGCCAACTTTTGGAATTTGTTTATCTAAATTGTTTATAAACATTTAAGTTGTTATATTTTACTAAATATTATCAAAGATAAATTTTTTATGAATATTCGTAGCCATTCTAGCTATTAAAGAAAATTAAAATTTTATAAAATCTTAAATTTGAATATCTTATTCATTCGTCCTACGGATTAAAACATTTCCAGTGCAAAAATTTTTTGTTTCTATGCGAAAGGGCCAAAATCTTGAATTTGTTTATATAATTTATTTATAAAAATTTAAATTTTTATATTTGATCAAATATTAATAAACATTTATTATTTACGGAATACCTAAAGTCGCTCTGGCGATTGAAGAAAATTCTAATTTGAAAAATCTCAAATTTTAATATTTTGCCACAAGAATTTCTTATAACAATTGTTATTATAAACTTTTAAATTAATTTTGTAATTAAATATCATTCCTACATTAATATGAAGCATTTTTAGCAGAAATTTTTGTGCCGATAATAAGACTATTTGCTAATTTATTCATAAAATTTGTTTATAACAAATAAATGGAACACTAAACAATTTATTTGTATTCTATGTATCGCTAAACATTAATTCAAGTAATAAAAAGTTTATCTAATCAGTTATTAAAGCGTAAAAAATTGCTATGCACAAAATTTCAGTTTTTCCATACTCTTAAAAAAATTATTAATAAACAAATAGAGGAGCGTCAAGCTCTTCAGGATTTAATAAACTTTAATTTATTTTTTTTAATTTAAAATCGGACCAAAATTGAAGGTCAAGGATATTTTTGAACGAAACAAGTGCATTTCCTTCAGACTTATAATATTAAATATCACAATTAAATTCATATAGCCAAAGATTTCAATAATTTCACAAACATTACCAAATATTAACAAAATAGTTCAAATATTTCGCAAAGATTTTCGACAGAATAAAAAAATTTTAAAACGACTTTAATGATTTCCCAAAGATTTCAATAATTTGACAAATATTAATTATTTCATAAAAATGCCCGATGTATTCCAAAGATTGCACACTCATTTCAATGATTTGTCAAATTTTTTTTATAATTTCACAAATATTATCAAATATTTTGCAAAGATTTAATAAAGATTAAAAATATTTCGCAAAGATTTTCGATAAATTAAAAATATTTTACAAAGAAATTAATGATTTTCCAAAGATATCAAAGGTTTTAGAGAGACTTAAAATATTTTACAGATTATCAATGATTTCCTAAAGATTTCAATAATTTCATAAATATTACCAAATCTTTCCAAAATTTCAAAAATCTTCGCACGCATTTTTAAAGATTTTATAAACAATTGAAAGGTTTCTCAGAGATTTCAAATATATCGCAAAGATTTTGCCTAGATTTAAAATATTTTGCAAAGACATCAATGACTTTCCAAAGTTTTCACAAAGTTTATAATATTTTTTACGAGTATTAATCAATATTTCAAATATTTCGCAAAGATTTCACAAAGGCATAAATTATTTCACGGTGATGATTTTACAAAGATTTCCAAAATTTTTCAAAAATAATTAAAAGATTAACAAAGATTTCAATAATTTCAAATATTTCACAAGGATTCGAAGAGTTTCTCAAATAATATCAAATATTTCAAAGATTTTAATCATTTTTACAAATATTACCAAATATTTAAAATATTTAGCAAAGATGCTACAAAGATTTCGCGCAGATTAAAAAGATTTCAAAAAGTCATAAATGATTTTCCAATAATTTCATAAATGCTTCAAAAATATTTCAAAGATTTTCCAAAGATATCAAAGACTTCGCAAAGGGTTTAGAGATTTAAAAGATTTTACAGATACATCAATGATTTCCTAAAAATTTCAATAATTTCATAAATATTACCAAATATTTCAAAACATTTCAAATATCTTCGCACACATTTCCAAAGATTTCATAAACAATTCAATGGTTTCCCAGAGATAGCAAATATATCGCAAAGATTTTGCCTAGATTTAAAATATTTTACAAAGACATCAATGACTACCCAAAGTTTTCACAAAGTTTATAATATTTTTTACGAGTATTAATAAATATTTCAAATATTTCGCAAAGATACGAAGAATTTCACAAATATTATCAAATATTTCAATCATTTTTACAAATATTATCAAATATTTGAAATAATTAGCAAAGATTTTACAAAGATTTCGGATATATTTAAAAGATTTTACAGTCATAACTGATTTTCCAACAAATTCACGAAGATTTCAATAATTTCACAAATGTTTCAAAAATATTTCAAAAATTTTCCAAATATTTTAAAAACATTTTAAATATTTTATAAAAATTCATCTATCTTTGTAGAAATTTAAACTCTCTTTCGTTTAAAATGTTTTTTAATTTAACTCAACTGATTTCTATTCAAAATTAATATAAAATATAAAACTATTTAGTTTTAAAAAATCTTGGTTTAAAATGTAATTGTTATTTTTTTTAGTTTTACTCGACTGTTTTTGATTTAAATTAAAAATCTTTTTTAGTTGAAACATCAACTATTATATTTTTGTTAAAAATTCATCTATTCAATAAAAAATTTGAATATTTTGTTGAAATTCTCTTTTCTGAGTTGAAAATTAATTTCTTAAACAAAAAATTCAACTATTTAGTGAAGAATTCATCTCTTTTGGTAGAAATGTAAACGTTTCTTGTTTTAAAATGTAAGGGTTCATCTTTTTTTAACTTATTTCAACTGTTTTTTATTTAAAATCAAAATGTTACTCAGATAAAATTCCTTTTTTTATTAAATATTAACTTTTTTTTAAACTGGAAATTAAACTATTTAGTTAAACATTTATCTCCTTTGGTTGAAAATTCAATTGCTTGATTGAAAGTTTAATTACCTTATTGTTAAAAATTAAATTTCATGGTTTCAGGTACATCAATTTAAGTAAAAATTCGTCTGTTTGATAGAAAATTTAAATATTATGTTGACAATTCTATTTTTGGAGTTGAAAATTAATTGTTTTAAACTGAAAATTCAACTATCGGTAAAGAATTCATTTCTTTTGGTAGAAATTAATATGTTTCCCGATTTAAAATTAAAATCTTCATATTTTTTGGTTTATCTCAACTGTTTATATCTCATCTCTTTGATTGAAAATTTCAATATTTTCTTGAGAATTCTGTTTTTTCTTTAGGAATTAACTTTATTGAACTGAAAATTGGGTAAAAATGGATAATTTTGAGAGAAATAAAAAATTTCTTTCGTTTAAAATGTAACTGTTCATCTTTTTTTAGTATAATTCAACTGGTTTTGACTTAAAATCCAAATATTTTTAATTTGAAATATCAACCATTACATTTGTCGTTGAGAATTAATTTTTTTGGCAGAAATTTTGTCTTTTTTTCGTTGAGCATTAAACTTTTTGGTTGAAAATTTCATTTTTTTTTGTGTGTGGAAATTCGAGTTTTGTGGGTTAAATACAACTTTTTTGAAAATATAATATTACTGCTTAAAATATTAGTTTTATTCACTAAAAATTTATAAATTTGTTTGTTAAATGTTGGTGGGGGTCAACATACAAAACGTTTTTAGTCCGAAATTTGAAACATTTTAAGTCCCGATTTTCAGAGCACTTTACAAAGTGTAAATTTTATTTGATATATTTTTTGGTATAGTGTATGACCTAATTAATTAGTTTCCAATTTTAAATAAAAACAGATATAAACAGAAACAGAGCATCAACAAAATTTAAAAAAAAAATTACTGCATCACTTACCTTCTACGACTTTTGTGCTTGGAAGGTTTTTCTCTACTCCGGGAACGATCTTTGTGTTTAGATTTCTTCTTTCTATCCCTGGATCTTTCAGATTTTTCAGATCTCTCAGATTTTTCATATTTGTGTCTCGAACTTGAACTTTTCTCTCGTCTGTCATAATCCTCGTACCTTTTGTGTTTATATTTGTCACTACGTTCTCTATCTCTAGACCTTGACTTATCATAATCACCTCTACGCGAATGTCTTTCCATTTTACACAATTAAAAATACTTTTCTGTCCTTAAAAGAATATATTTATGTAATTAAAGTGGCCGAAACGTTCTAAAACGATAATTAAACGAGTAACATAACCTATAAATTCACATTCCCTCCCTCTACGGCAGACATTTTGTTTGTAACTACAGCTGATTTCCGTTCAAGCGCATTGAATGTACTACGTGGATTTTTCCCGATTATTTATCATTTTGTTCAAAAATTATGTACAGTTTTAAAGGGAAATCAAAGTATGAAATAGGTTCATAAAAATAAGGAATTTATTTATAGAATGTTGTGAAGTCAATTGTATCTTCAAAAATCGAAACAGTTTTTTCTATTTTTCGAATTTCATCTGTCAATTATCTACGTAGTGACTTTGGTTGCCCCCACCACATTCCATTGTGTATCCGTTAAAGTTTGAATTAGAATCCATCAGAATCCGACAGGACACGCCGTCAAGCAAGGTTTTTGGATATTTCCTTAGTGAATTCATGCTTTTCGCTGTAATTTGCGGAGCATTTCAATTTGTGCGTTAATATAAAAAAGTGAATCATCATGCCTCACAGCATCTACTACTCGGATAAATATTATGACGACAAATACGAATACAGGTTTGTGCAAATTAGACAGATTTGGCTTTCAATGAAAATCTTTTGTTTGGATGCAATTAGGAGCAGCCATCGTTTTTTGTTGAATTGTGCACCTGGAGCATTTTTTGGAGTCTTGCGAGACTTTTTTCAAAAGTTATTTAATTTTTTCTTATCTTTTATACATACAAATTTTAGTTTTTTTTTTTTAGTTTTTAGACAGTTTGGTTTTTCATAACCTAGAAACCGTGGCGTGATGCTTTTAGGGGTTGTATAACGTATGTTTAAATGGACGTGCTATGGGTATGCTTTTTATGTGTTTTTATGGAATCGCACATTTTTTTGTGCAAATTTTAATATATAGAATACTCAGGCGTGAGAAAAAAGGAGATTTTTTTAGAAACGTGTCAGTGAATTACGTTTTTCTAAAGATTTTAATGAATTTGGGTTATGGTTTTTCTTTTTATGTGTTTTTATGGAAGCTCGTATGTCTATTTTAAAATTTTTAATGTGTAGATAAAACCATTAGTGAGAAAAAACGGATCAGATAGAATAGAAAAAAGAAAAAACAGAAGGTAAAGTGGTCTGTCAACTAATATCTTTTGTCACTTTTTCGATAATTCTTTCCTTTCATTTTATTAACGATTGATGAAAATGGAAAGAATTTTGAAATTTAAACTTCTTTTTTAAAGTTTATAATTATTTTTAATGAACTGTTAAAAAATTAGGCATTTTAATTTAAAAGGTTTGAAGTATTGAGTTAAACAATTTCATGTTAAAATATTTCAAATTTTGTACAACTAAATATTTCCATTGTGTTTTAAATTCAATAATTACAAATTAAGCAAAATCTAACTGAAAGTTTTCGTAATTAAATGAAATTTTAAGACGAGTTATAAAAAACAATCTTGAATTGAAAAATTTCATTTTTAAATGTTTTTAGATTGGCTTATTCTAAATTAAAAAATTAAAAATTAAAAGTCTTTGTGATCAAACAAAAATTTTGAAACATTTTTTATTCCAAATTTCCAGTTTTCGAATCTAATATTTGGAAAGTTTTAAAAATCAATTTTAATATTTATTAAACTGAAAAAGTCTAAAAATCATTAAGATTTCTATATTTATGTATTGATTAAAAATTAAATTTTTTTCAGGTAAAATATTATTATATTTTTCGTTGAGAATTCATTTCTTTTAGTTGAAAATTCATTTTTTTTAAGGATCAATTAATTTAGTTGAAAATGAATTTATTTGATTCAAAAATTTTAATATTTCGTTAAAAATTTTATTTTTTCGACTGATAACTAATCTTTTTCAACTGAAAATTCAATTCTTTATTTAAAAAGTCATCTCTTTTGGTAGAAATTTAAACTTTCTTTAGTTTCAAATTCATCTGTTAATATTTTGCAGGTGAAATATTAACTATTATATTTTTCGTTAAGAATTCATCTCTTGATTGAAAATTCAACTGCTTGATTAAAATTTATACTACTTTATTGTTTTATTAAAAAATTCCTCTATGAATTAAAAACTGAAATATTTTGTTGCAAATCCTCGTTTTTTCGTTGAAAATTTAAGTTTTAGTTTAAAAAGTCACCACGTTTAGTTTATTTTAACTTTTTTTGATCAAAAATCAAAACCTTTTTGAGGTGAAATATCAACTGTTTTTTTTAGTATTTATCTCTTTTGGTTAAAAATTCAACTGCTCGATTAAAAGTTACATTCATTTTTTGTTAAAAATTCACCTCTGATTGAAAATTTTAATAAATTAAACATTTTCTTTTTTAAATATTTTTACATTATGTTATTCTACATTAAACCCTATCAAAATTTATAATTTCAAATGTATTTTAATTTTTAGTCTCTTTTTGAGAAAAAAAATATGGTTTAAAAAATTTCTTGTTTAAAATTTTTAAAATTGAAGTGTTGGTAATTAAATACAAATTTTAAAATGAGTTACAACGAACGGTTTTTAATTGAACAATTTAATGTCTAAATATTTTTAGATTGCATTATTCCAAATGAAACAATATTAAACTAAGTCTTTTTATTAAACAAAATACTTAAAAACAGTTATTTCATGTGTATTTATTAATTTTTCTGTCCCTTTTTAGCTGAACCCTTTGAATTGAACAATTTTATGTTTAAATATTTTCAGATTTAAATTTTTTTAATGCAAAAATTAAAAATTAAACAATATCAAACAGAAAGTATTCGTAATGAACCGACATTTTGAAAAAGAACTAAAATAGGCGTTTTTGAATTGAAGAAATTCATTTTTTAATATTAACAAATTAAAAATTAAATTAAAAAATGAAGCAATATAAAATTGAAAAATTTTTGTTCGTTATTAAACAAAAAATTCTAAACTAGTATTTCGTGCGTATTTTTTGAATTTTGTGTGTAAAAAATTTGAATTCTGAAAAATTAAAAAATAACATATTTCAACTACTTGATTCTAAACTAAGCACGATTAAAACTAATACAGTTCGTAATTTAATAAAATTAAAAAAAAAAAACGAGTTTTAACGATCAAGTTTGAATTAAAGAACTTTATTTTTTAATATTTTAAAATTTAAGTGTGTCCAATTCACTATTAAAAAATGAAGCAATATAAAATTGAAATTTTTTTATTCGTTATTAAAAAAAATCTAAACTAGTTATTTCGTGAGTATTTTTAAAATTTTGGATTTAAAAATTTTAAATGATGAAAAATTAAAAAATATCATATTGCAATTCCATAAATGAAATTAAACATGATTAAAATTAAAACAGTTTGTAATTTAATAAAATTAAAAAAAAAAATAGTTTTGACGAACAATTTTGAATTGAAGAACTTCGTTTTTTAATATTTTAAGATTGAAGTATTTTCAATTCACTATT
>JAAAKG020146740.1:0-10611 GCA_010014905.2 Druon quercuslanigerum
ATAATTGTAAATCTACATTCCATTCACTTTCCAATGATACTAACGTCAACAATTTACTTAAAAATCAATTTCCCGAAATTGTGAATTTAACAAATTATTCTACAATCACTCTAATAAAATTGTAAGGCTTATTATTTATTTTATTTATATTAGTGGGTGATTATAGCATTTACAATAGAATTTGGAATCTATGTTACGTGACTTTAAGTTTTGCAATTGAATTCAAAGTTGACGTTACGTAATGGTCATTTAATTCCAATAATGATCACAACTACGAAATTAAAATCGCTAGTATTAGAGGCTGTTTAAATCAGAATGTTAAATTCACCTAGTACCGGAATTGAATTGGTTATAATATTTATAATTTTATTCAGTCAAAGTCAAACTATTTTTGGCACAATGTTACTTGACTTGAGTTCCGCGCTATTAGACGTTATTCATGACCTATTTTCCGTCTTTTTAAATATATTTCTATACCTTTTAAGTTTTTAAAGTAACGAACCGTTTCATTTTGTTGTACTCTGGATAGTTTTAAAATAGAGCAAGAAAATTTCTAAATTATAAGCTAATATTTTAAAAAGGCTTAGTCTATTCAAAGATAAAGAAAAAATTAATTATTACTTAAATAACATTAATTTTTATCTCAAACGATGTGACCGCAGGAGGAAAAGAATGCGGAGAGAATAGTGGTAAGTATTGACATTACGCGTTAAAAAATGATAAACGACATATTATCGGTTATCTTAAAGTAATATTTTAAATAAAATGCTGTTACAAATAATTAAAGAAATGAATAATAGTTAACTGAAAATCAAGCCCAGTTCAAGATAAATGAAACACATTTTGTCAGTTTAGTTAAACTAATAAGTTTATGCCCGAGACCAGTAAGTGGTTGGATTCAATAAAAGGTTTAACTTTGAGAGTACTCTATCAAATTGTAATTTTCAATTGAACGCCAAGATGACCATTAGAGAAAGTTGTATTTATGAAGTGACTAAAGGCCCCTTTGAAGGACTGCCTAGCTAATTGTGTAATTTATTTTATTTTGTTCAGCAAAAATTTGTTTAAATCCATGTGGTCAAACGATCATTGCAAGTTTTTAAATGACACAAAGAAACACAATCTAACTTGCTAATGGCTGGCGACTGCTTCGGCCTTTTCGCGAAACATTCACTTCTATTAAGCTATAAGTCTTACCTTAATGATCCAATATTACAATCCCACTATTTCTTATTCAAAAACGGATACTTGTTGACGTTACTGATTCTTAACCTAAAAAAAAACAAAAGGCGGTGGATTCCGTTGTCCTGGACGCGGAAATATATTTTACGTAACGCGCAACGACCCATTTATCAATCAAAAAAACATTACTTTAGACGAGAATCCAAGAGATGGAAATGGGTCATCCTTCTGAGACTCAGTGGACTGATGGTAATAGCAGACGAGAGTACACGTTCTCCAGGTTAACATAGCTGACTGTGAGCCATATCGGTTTTTTTACACCAACCGTTCGAGCACCTAGATATCGCTTCCCTCGATATCTAGAATGTATGAGACTCATATTGGTACGCCTAGACAACACCCTCTTGTTCCATATTCTTCCCACACCTACGGTGTGATGCTAATTCACACGAGTCTAATCACCAGTGTATTATGATCTTGATCCAGGTTATCCAGGTCGATGCTGATGCTAGAGTAAAAGCTTTTCGGCTCCAAGTTCATCATAAAAAATATGAAACAAAAATCAAGAAGTAATAAGTGAAGAGTTAAATTCTTTGACAATTTGGCATGGTCTTATTATTTAGTTAAGGACGTGATTCTCAGAGATTTGTCAGTCATGACTATCACCTCGATGCCACTATGTCATATCTTTAAAACTTATTATATCCAAAATTACCAATTAGTTTGCAACGAAGAAATTAACAGAAGTCTTTATTTGACAGGTTGAACGAAATTCAGTGGTGTTCTAAAACCGTTAAATTTACGCCAAATCTTTTACTCTCACCGAAACTCGTCTTATATAAGGTTCGGAGAGAGTTATTTTTTGGACAGTTCTGTATATCCATGCCCATTTGTATGGAGAATAGACATAAGGAGCCCAAAGTAGTGTAATACTTCCCGTTTCTGTGTATGACGCTAGTCTGGCAATGCATTAAATAGCAGCTGCTTATGTTGACATTAAATTTTTTTGCATTATTCACAAATGTGATATTTAATTTACATAGATAGATCATTGTTGAAATAAAAAACATTCAAATAAGTTTATTCATCGCGACATCTTTTTTGAGGTGTGTGTGATCGTAGTGATATTGCAATGAACGAATAGTTTCATTTGAATTATTCAAACTTAATCAAATTTTACTTTAACAAAGAAAACTTATATATCAGCACTTTACTGTAGTAAACTTTTAGTTAAAAATAGCAGTTTTAATGTTCAAATATTCTTTACATGGCTCATGTCTCAACAAATTGTTTCCAAGATTTAGGAATTTTGTAGTTTTCTTTGATCCATAAGGTTATATTCATACGAATCATGCCGGCGGCCATCTATTACGCATACCACACTAGCGCCGCAAATGAGAAGATCTAGCATTTCTAGCTCGTTTTTGGTGAGGTCAATGTACAGGACTTTGGGCCCCTTATGTGTATTCTCCATGCCTATTTTGTTTAATTAATGAAAGAAGAAACGTTCGTTATTTTGTTTTACTACAAACGAATTTATATCTTTCGATAGGCTAATTTTCATCTCGAATCCTACCCCAAGAGTAAAGTTTACATTATAGTCATTGCTTCAGTGCTCTTATTGCTTTAAAATTCTTTCCCGTATTACTAAATAGTGTTCATGAAGGCAATAAAGAAAAGATAAACTCCATAAAGCCAGTTTCAAACGTTAGTGGGAGGAATAATTTAAGGGCCTTAAGTACACGTAAATATGTTCACTCTGCATATCTTTATGCATAGTGGACAAATAAAAAAGCTGTTTTCATTGTTTCTCTAATAAAGCATTACCTGCATTTATCATAAAAAGTAACGTATGTGACAAATACAAACAGTGCAGTTCTGGTACGTGTGAATTTACGGCACTCACCCGGAACTTCCAGCTTTGCGCCATTGTTACACAATTTACTATTAACTTAAACTTGTTGTATCGGTATGCGAGAAGATTAAATAATTTCTTTCGACAATTAGAGTAAATTATATCAAAGATAAGTAAACAGTTTAAATCGTGATGTGAAAATTTGAATTCTATTTTTGGAAGGAACTTTTTTCATAAATTTTAGAGGATTATAACATTATTATAATATAATTTAATTTTTTACACGTTCTCAGTATTAAATTTACAACAATTATTTCACATTGCTAAAATTTGGCTTACTTACTAATAACATTTTGACGACATCAATATAGATAATTTCTTTCAGAAGTTCCGGTTACCTGTCAATATCACAACGGTATATTTTCGCCGAATTACGAATTCTTTGTGTTGGAATGTCGAGGACCAGGAATTCCTTCAGTTTCCATATATAAAACTGAAATGCCAGCGCCACGCTTCATTTCTTTACTTGAAAATAATTCAATGATTCATGTGAGTATACGAGGTCGCTGACTACACAGTATATAAAAATAACTCTGCACACACTTATATTAAATTGAGATGATGTTTACTCGATTCCTACCTTTAAGGAATATGAAGTATCCCCAGTTATTTTTAGAACGTTATGTTGGCACCATAATCTTTAGAAATTAATATATTCATGTTTGGGTTAAATGAAGGAAGAGTCGCCGAACCCTTTCGGTTATAAACTTCAAAATGGAGAATGAAATGATTAAAGTAGCAATAAACTCACGATATATAGGAATGACGTAAATTTAAATAACTTTTGATGCTAAAAGATATGAAAGAATGGCATTAATCCCCTTTCTATATTACTAATTTTGTGCGGCTATCGTAAATGAGAACATAGCAAGGCGTAAGATTTCTTTGTTTTTTATATTTGGTTAAAAAGAAATTTGTTTTGATTCTCTGGGAAATCTCAGTCTTACAATCATCGATTGTAAGCCAGAGAATCCGTGCTGCTAGCCATTATTTTATAAATTTTAATTACTACCTTTAGGTCTCATAAGCATTTTGGTGAGCAATTGGCTTTTTTTTGGTCTTAGGTCGTGAGTATTCTTTGATTGCATTGACCTCGTTAGGGCCAAATTCCATACCTGGAGCAGTTAGGGTTAACCTGAGAAATTTAACCTCTTAACGGAAGAAATTAGATTTCCCAAAGTTTATATTTATGTTATGTCTTTCTGATTGTTAACAGAACTGTTCCAAATGCATAAAATATTGATCTGCGTCCTTTAATACCCTTACAAGGTCATCCACGAAACTTATAAAGAATTCTCTTATTCCTCTAAACGGCGAAGTCTAATCCCCTAAAGAAAGCGCCGGTACTTGTTTTCAAACCGAATGGTGTTACGTAAAAATCGTAGCACATTCCCTCAAAGAGAAATGCGGTGTATTTACCAGATTCCGTAAGAAGAGGAATCTGTTAGAAACGCATTCCGAAATCGAGTGTGGACATACTTTTTATACCTGCGCAACATTGGAAATTTTGATCCAATGGTTTCGACCGTTCGTAGTCATAAATTATAATAGTGACTGTATGATAATAGTGATCATAGTAATAGGGATAATAGTGACTATAACTAGCGGTTCTTTAATTCATGTTGTTATACATTAACTAAATCTGGTTCTTCGTTCAACAGTTTAATATACTTAAAAATAATTACTTTGAGTTTTAGATGTTCGCTTGCGTTTAGACTTTCGATTATCTCTATCTTTTCTGTAACTGTTTTCCCCATATAATCCGCTAAATTTTCTTCGTGTATCCAATTTTCACCCACTGATATTTTACCCTTGATATTTTATAGCTTATCTTCATTTAAAGCGATTTTTGTAGTATTGTTTGCTTCTTGTAATATTATCATGTTATTCTGAAAATCAATTTCTGATTTAAACCTCTTTAAAATATATATGCATAAGATGCATTCTTTGTTTAATCTTAGCACAACTATAAATACAAACTAGCCTTTCCGTTTGCAGGTTACGAACCTACCACACTGCCTGTGTCGATCGAAGCTTTGACAGATTTATTTTTAAATTCAATTTCATAGTCAGAAATTGGTGTAATCGCTTATTAACTACTTCGTCTTGGTACTCTAACAATTTCTTACGTAAATCCGTAGGAAGTTCGACAATAGCGATTTCCTTTTTTATTCAATTTTCTTCAAGTTGCCTCAAGTTTAACGCTACAATTCACCCAGATACAAGAATATTTCATACTCGGGGATGAGGGTTTTCTCACACAGCTAGGTTTAGGAGATGTCTGAGAGCGACTAGCAAAGATTTCAGGGAAATCAGGTAATAATAAGGTTGCCTCAACGTTAGGCATATAATTTCCTTCATCATTTGGGGTTGTATTCCTTCATTATTAGGTCAATGGCTGTTTAATGTTTTGTTTTTTTCTTTATTCTTCTAATGTGTCCCCTAAGTGTTTAAATTTTTCTTGTACCTTCTTTTCTATATACCATATACCTCTAGATGTACTGGTCCCATGACTCGCTGGAGATGAACAACTCCCTTTCTAGGCTAATGTTCACCGCATCAGCCACCGAGGATCTTCCAGAGTGCGAGGCGGGAATCGAACCCTTAAGTCGACAGAGTGGGTCCAAAGCCTGTGCTTTAGCCCCCACCACCATTGTACCACGCCATGGCTGTTCAATGTGGCGAGTAATTGCGAAGATTGATGGTCATAATGTTGAGAAGGGTTATAGCCTAGGTTATTGCTACTCTGAATATAGTTATTATGATTTGCGTTGCGGTTTGGATAGTAATTTGGGTTGTTATCATATTGTTGGCGTTCATTGTCGCGTGTCCCCCAATTATGATTATAACCTCCCTAATTATTATCTTGATTTAGATATTGGCCTTGTCTATCATAATTATATGAACACTGGGGAAACTCTTGGTTATGCGGAGATCGAGAGTGTGTAAAATTTTCAGATTTAATTGGCTGGCCTAAGTCAAATATTTCCAAAAGTTCCACCAAACCCTCGAAATCCCTAATGTCTCTAACCAATGTAGACATATTAATATTCTCCGTGAGGTGTCTAGACAATCTGTTTGAAATCTCGGAATTTGAAGGAGGTGCAAGTAGATCCCTCGGATTCTTTTTTATTTGGATAGCATAAGCCGCACGAGAAATTTTACTCCGCGGATTATACCATCTAAATTCCAACTACCTGCTGATTTGGTGTTGTACGTTCTCATTCCAAAATGAGCGGATGAATTAGGCTTTAAAAGAGTCGCTGTCAACCCTCTCCGAAGACATGAGACTCCCAGAATCTTTGGCCATGCCTTCCTGGGAAGCATCTGCGAAAACGGTAAGCAGCGGAAAATCTACTGCACTTGCTGAGGATGCTTTGGCTAGCGTCAGCTATTTGCAGCCAACCACTTAACAGAAATACCGTGGATGAGCATCAAGTGGGATACTACAGTGAAAGAGGATTTGGTGCATCTCTATTACGAAGGTGCGAAGTTTGAAACAAAAATGGAAAAAGTATACAATTTAAGAACTAATCTACACATAACAGAAGACCGAGTAATGGAGAATAAGCAACAGGTTGATTTGGGGTGGAAAAACGACAGCAACGAATATCAGTTAGCGGAAGCTGCGTCACGCGGTCAAACAGGGGTAATTGATGTTCTTGCTGAACCTGTTGATGGTCCAACACCACCACATCATCCATAGGTAGATCACCTTATACAAACAGAGGCAGAAGCAGAGGTTCAGCATTCAAAAAAGCTAGGGAAACGGACATACCATATGAACAGAGATGTTTTGCACCTTTATTTTTCGTCAGAGAAATGTGGGCAAAGTGTGAGGAGTGAACATCATAGACTCTTCTTACTTAAATACCCAGAGCTAGCTACAAAAATAAATGAGCCACATCTGGAAGATCAAAAACGCTAAATATCTGTAAACAGATTGCTTTCGGCTGTTGAATTAGCTGCTATCAAAATGGAAGTGGAACAGCAGCTTGCTATTGGTCAACTTCCCTTGGAAGATGTGAACAAAGGAAACTTGTTTGAAGCAGAAGGCATACGTGCTAGGGATAATGAACTTCATATGCCGGATCCATAAGAATAACATCCGGTAATTAATGTTGATGACGTGGATAGCTAAATCCCAGAAAAATATAGCACCTTGGAAAGAATTTAGTTCATGCTTCACTAGAGTTCAGTTGTGTAGAACCAGCACTAAGGCATTCTCTGCCCAAAATGAACATTACAAATAATCTGCGTGCATTAATAGAACAACTCAACAGCAAGATTTTACCTACGTATTTGAACATAACACACACTGCATTAGAGGTGCAAACTATTGTATACTGTCAGCAGAGTAAGGTGCAAATTGGGTCGATGAACTCAATATAAAAAAGGAAATAGAACCAGAAAGCTGATAAACCATGTGACTGAAATCATCCTCCCTGGGCTCATCGAAACATTAAAACAATTAAAATTTTTATGAGATTATGAACTTCCAACGGCAAAGACTTGCGGTTCTTCCTGTCAGGAAGATATGACGAACTACTAGCGGGTGTTTGGGAAAAAATTAGTAGATGCAATTTGGACACTGCGTGGTTCAAACTGGGAACAGCAAGGGCAGGAAATAGCCCTGAAATACTGCTGACAAACGTCACAGCTTAAGATGTTTCAGCGTTCTTAAAATGGGCAAGTAACTGGAAAGCTCCAGGTCCGCACATGGTGCACAACTTCTGGTGTAAGTACCTGACGAGTGTGCATCATGCGTTGGTAAGGTGTTTTCAGAACATGATTAAACACCCAGATCTAATGCCAGGCTTTACACTTAACGCTACTACGTATATGTTATTTCAAAAACCTAATGCTCAAAATCCATCTTAATTCCGACGAATAACCTGTCTTCCAGAAATTTATAAATTTCTTATAGATATGATTGCAGATAAGGTATATTCTCATTGCGACGAGAATGACATCCTTAAACAAGACAAAAAGTATGTTGTAAAAAATCGCGAGGCTATAAAGACCTAGTCAATAGAGACGCTGTTGCCATGACTGAAGAGGGCTGGGGGCACCCGTGGGAATTCTGAGTTGAGTGTGTGAGAGAGACAGAAATATGATGAGCACGCTTCAAAGGGTGGAGCTTGTGAGGGAAAAAAATTTCGACAGCCATTCACAGTAGGAATATTTTCAGGAAAAACAGGGTGCATAGGAAAAAAACTGTGAAAAAAATTGCCCGCAATAAAGAAGTCATCAGGGGACAGTCAGCCTGGGTCAGGCATTGTCTGGAAACCGGTACCCATTCGGCAGGTGATAGTTTATCCAGCGAAAGGTTTTTGGCCTGGCGCGACAATCCCATTGTTTGAGATTAGACACAGCTCAGAAAAATTAAAATTTTGTGCAATATAAATAATTCAATTTTCATAGACTGCATTAGCCTCGTTCCATTATTACGAGTAAATCAAAAAAAGATTGTAAAAAAACGGTTAATATTTGCAACTCCAGTTGAGATTTAAAGATTTTAAATTATTTTTAAAGAATCTTGTACATAATTTGTATGTACATTATTTGTATACGAATCCAGGCATATTAGATATAAGTATTAGTCCATTCGAAACATTTCATTGGCATAGTTTAGGAATATACTTTATATCTAGTAAAATGTTGGATTGAATTTTTTCAGTGTACTAGAAAAATAGTGTTTTTTACAGAGACGTTACTCTATAATTGTGAATTATTGGTTATGACAGTGTAGACATTATATGAGAAAATGTTCAAAACAATGTTCTGGATAATATTTTCATTCGATTTTGAAGTTTTTTGAAAAATGAAACCTGAATAAACTCTCAAAAGATCTGTAAGAACCGTTTAAAAAAAATAATAATAAATTTTTTACATTAACGTAAATACATTGAAAAAATTACCATTCTTAAGTTTTCGATCCATGAACAATACACAAATTGTTCAGTTTAAGTGACATTACTATGTAATCGATAAAATGATATTCTCGAAGGACTAATTAAGAGTTTTTAATAAATTGGTAATTTTTTATTAACAATTATATTGTTATAAACAGCAACCTGAGATTTTTTAATGATTTTTAATATTTATGAGGTTACTTTTGTCTGTAATCCAGTTTAAAGTCATTTACAAGGATTATTAAAATGTATGGAAGTATATTCATCATTGTTGTGGCCGAATAATATAAACAAATGCATAATTTAAGCAATTATTGAAAGTTTGTGGTAATTTTTTGATGTTGGTGATATTGAATTATATTCCGAAACTGTAAATTGACGTTTTATAAAAAATTTGATAGTTTTAAACAACTTCCTAGATCAGTGACTTTGTTTATACCATTTGTTTATAACAATCACATCTTTAATTAAATATCAATGCACAGCTCCAGAATATCAATGTCAAACCAACTTAAACCATTTTTCGGAAAAAAGTACCTCAAACTTTAGGAAATTGTATAAACAGTGAATTTATTTATGCTATTTGTTTATAACAATCACATTATTCGTTAAATGTCAATGTACTGCTCTGGAATGTAACTAGAAAACCAACTAAAATACATTTTTTTTTAATTCCAGAAACTTTCAATAATTGCTTTGAATTTGTTTGATAATGCTTGTACGTGACTTTCACCTGGATTACACACAAAAGTAACCTTATAAATATCAAAAATCATCACAAAATCTCAGGTTACTGTTTATAACAATATAATTGATAATTACAAATTACTAATTTATTATAAAACCTTAATTATTTTTTGTCGAATATGATTTTATCGATTACACAGTAATGTCACTCAAGCTGAAGAATTTATGCATTGTTAATGTGCCGGAAATTTGAGAATGGTAACTTTTGCAATATTTATGCTTGTAAACAATAAATTTTTAATAATTTTTTTTTAATCGGTTCTCACAGATCTCTTCAGAATTTATATTGCTTTCCTGTTTGTTTTCCTTATATTGCTTCTCTGTTTGCATTAAATTTTATTCTCAGCTACCCTGAAAAATGTATCAATTCAAGGAATTTATATTATTAAAATTCACCATATGCATTGGTATTGAAGCATAATTAATTTTATTGCCTTCTTTTTTATAATAAAAAAAGTGAGCATCCTATAAAAAATGTTTTTTATCCAACATTGTATGGCAATTTGTGTCGTTTTCTATGAATTTCAGTTGTTTACTTTTAATGTTACTTTTAACGATTTGAATTTTAAATACGCATCCTAACATAAAGTGGTTCTTAGAAAATTTGTTGATATAGTTTTGGCCGAAAAACTTGTTAAATAAAATGTTGCTGTAAGGTAATTTTTTATTTCTAATGTATTTTTATAACAAGAGTTTCCAATAAATTTTTAGAAATTTTTTGGGTTTGCAACTGTTGTCCTTTCATTTCTTTTCGTCTCTCGTGTCGTTTTCTCAAAAATTAATTTTTTTATTTTTTATTTTATTTTTATTGAATAAAAGGAGATGTGTGCATTTTATCTAAAAATGAATACA
>JAAAKG020146741.1:0-10611 GCA_010014905.2 Druon quercuslanigerum
ATTGACTAAAAAAATATTGCATGAAGCAGTATTCAAGTTTGTTAAATCTGCTAAGAAAATCAATGAGAACGACTTTCTGCTTTTCTTGCATTACTTAACTATGTATCATATACTTAGTTTGACTAAAGATTGACATTGGGGCCTTATGGAACTAAGCAACTTAGTTGAAAAGTAGTCAAATCTACTAAGAATTTTTTTCAGTGTATCCATGAGCCTTTGCACCTGCGAATTTATCGTGTACAGGTTCCTCCTCGCTTTCTTCTCCCTCTTGTGACCAGAAGAAGGGTTAATTTTCTGAAAAAAACTGAAACATTTTTTTAATTTACTCTTTTGTATATAGGACAAATTCATATGAAGAAATCATGATTGTTTACATTATCTTACCGTTGTATGAATTCCAAAAATTTGAAGTTCATTCCATAAGTGTAGCCGTAAACATAATAGGAGAGGAAGAAGCACAAAAAACCTTCCAAAATGTTTCTTGGTCTCACGACTTCCTCTCCCTCAGAAAAAACTGCACTTGTGACAGCTACGTCAATCAGAGAATTTCCTGAAAAGAGAAACAAAATTTTGTGACGAGAAAAAACCGCGCGATTGATACAAATGTCTAAGACAATATCTAAGGCTTTTGGAAAACAAACCTTTGACAATAAGGTGGGGTCGATCCATATTTTCCGAAATTTCTCTTGCTTCGTCGTTTGTGGCTGTCTCCTATAAAGAGTAAAATTGGTTAAAATTAAAAATTAAAGTTTATAATTTTAAAGATTTTAATTAACAAATATGTAGCCTCAAATGATCTCATTTTTTGTTAAGAATTTGTAATGTTTTGTTTTGAATCTGCTAAATGTTTATTCTTCTAAATATAAAAATCATAATGAATCATTGAGCTTAAAATTTTAAAAACTATATAACCTATTCTATAGCACTCATGCATTTAAATATGGAATTATGCAATTTTGATGTTTTAATTTAAAAGGACTGACCATTAACTGCAAATTTCACAGCTATTTGTAGTAAATAAATATCTTGTTGTAACTATTAAAAGCCTACAATATTGTCCTTTTCAATTAACTATTTATTCCAAATTAAATAGATATTAAATAAGTCAAATATAAAAGTGAGCAGGCTGTTCAAATCTAAAAAAACTGCAACTTGCTTCTATTAAGCAGATCGAATATTATTAACAATAATAAATTGCCTTAACAATTATTTTGGTTAAATTTAGTTTTTATTTCTTTACTCTAATTAATTAGTATAGAAAAAGTATAACTATATATGTATAAAAAAAGTAACTATCTGGTATTAATGTAGGCGCAGAGAGCTTTGAACAATAATAATTTGTTTAAACAATTACATAGGCGAATATATTATGTATAATTAATATGTATTGTGAACATTTATAAATAATATTTATTTGTTTTATACATTTTTTTTATAAAACGAAAGAATATTATATATAAAACTTCAAACTATATATAAACTTTACATATAATTTTTCCGGTTGGGTATTTTTACTAAGTTTAATTAAATATTAAATCACTTCAAGTAAAAAGTGAAGAAAATTTTAAAAATTTAGGATAAAAAAGCAATTTCTTACATTATTTAAAGAGAATATTATTAGTAACAATAATAAATTTATTAAGCTGTTTCTAAAATTTTGTAATCATGAAAAATACAAAAATATTTGAAGTTTTAGGAAATATGTATTTTAAAATCTTCTATTCTCTTTTTCAATATTTTCTTAAAATTCATTTTTGAAAATAAAAAATTATATTAAATTTGCTCATAAGTCTTCCGGAACTGTGTTATGTTCTTGAATTCTTCTCAATTCTAAAAGAAACTTCTTTGATCAAAATCTTTAAATCTCTCATTTTTATATTTTGAATTGTTTTTAATCTTCTTAATATTTAAATTATTTTAAAAACATTTCAAAACTTCTGAAAATTTTAAAATTTCTTAATATATTTAAAAAAATAATTTGATTTTCCCGTACTTTTATTTTTCTCAATGCTTTGAAAAATTATTTGGAAGACGATTATTTACCAATATTAAAAATTATTTACAATTACAATTTTTATTTTAAAGTAACATTTTTTACTATACAATTTTTACGATTCAAGAGTTTATTAGCTGAACTTCATGTTGTCATCAATTATTGAATAAATTTAACTTAAAAAATTTGAAATTTGAATTTTTAATTATCATTATTGTTAACCTTTTAATTACCTTTGTGTGGATATGAATGTTATTCTTTTATTAACGAGAGCCAGTTAAATTTAAGGAAAATTAAAAATATAGTAGTAGACATTTGAATTAGAAAAAAATTATTTCCAATGAAAAAACCTATTCTAACCACAAATATTATGAAGCCCGCTTAAAACTTAAAAAAAAAGTCTTTTCTTCTTTCATTCTCTTCTAACTCTTCTTCATTCTCTTCTTTTCTAACATTAACTAGCCCACTTAAAACTTTTAAAAAATATTTTCTCTTCTTCAACAACTGTTTCCCTTCCCCTCTAGTCATACTCACTTCCAAACTAGGCACCTTCTTGCCTCCTAACTCTTCCATCCTGTACTTTCGTACACTTTAATTTCCCCTCCATACCTTAGCCTCATTTTCCATACTTCCTATCTTCTCAATTCCCTCACGTCGTTTCCAATCACTTCCACTACTTCCCTTCTCTGCCGCACTTCTAACTATTATACCCTCTCACTTCTCCCTCAAACATCTCCATTATGCCCCCTCGATTAACCTCACTTCCACTACTCTCTATCCTGAAATAGCACTCCCTTCCCCTACTCTGCTCGCCCCTACTCTCTCACACGTTCTTTCTCTTATTTACCCTATTTACGACGTTTTAATTCCCTCAACTTAGTTTCTCTCACTTTCACTAATCTCCTTCCCGCACTTCCCCTTACTATTTCTTACTGCCTCTAATGATCTCTTTATTTCTTCTCCCTAACTTTCTATAAAATCCACTTTTTGCTTATTTTGTCGCCTTATTCGCCTAATCCTTCCACTTTATTTTCCTCGACTTGTTTTTCTTTACTTCTGCTACTCACCTCCAGACCCTTCTCATATTACCAACTTCATTTATCCACTCTTTACTATTCACTTCTCGTTCCTTTTCCAAAGTCTTTCTTGTTTACGTACATCTTTGTCCACTTTTAAAGCTACTACTTCATTTTCTCATTCCCTACTGAATTTCCTAGCCATCACTTCTCATTTCTTATTCACATCCACTACCCTACTAGTTCTCCCCTGAGTTACCATTACGACCCTACCTCACACCTCTTTCATTGCTCCTACTTTTCATTCCCTCATTTTACTCACCACAATTTCCCTTATTTCAACTACTCCCCTTTCCTCACTTTTAGTCACTCCACACCATTCCTAACTTTGACATGTATCCCGGCCTTCCCCATTACCTTTCCCCTAATTTTATTTATTTAAAAATCCCTTTGTTTCCCTACACTCATTTTATTCCACTTCCACTACTGCCCTCCCATAATTTCCCTTTAAACTCAGTACTTTTCTTCTCCTACTTCTTATTTTCTCATTTCCTATCACTTCGTCTTATCCCTCTTGTTTCAACTTATCTTCCTAAATCCCCATCCTATCATTTCCCTGTCACTATTTTTGATTAATGTATGATACTTAGGAAACTGTATCAATTTTACCAGTGTTAGATTTTCTCTGCTTTTTTCTTACAATATTAAAGCTTTTGTTTTAAAAAATCTGGAAAATGATAGAGAAAATGCTAACGGACTTCCTCGAACTCTTATTTTGTGCAATAATTATAAAAATAACTTTAATTAGATTCTCAACTGCAAAATATTGTTGGCCGAATTCCTAGGGAAAGCAAAAAACATAGTAACTAATGTCCCAGAACTAACCTTGTTTGCAAACAATTAAAAAACCTTATATTATAAACGATTTCTTATTTTCTACCGACACTATCGGTACAAAGGAGACCTACATCAGCGGTGTCGCAGACAATTGAAAATCAATCAAATGCACATGCATAAAATTTTTATTTAGCAAAATGCAATTTTTTCATGTTATCCCTCAAAAAAAGATTTCCAGGACCTCCTTTATAATATTGTATATCATCTTCGAATTCAGTTCTTAAACATTCTTATATTTGTGGAATAAAGCCGGGGACACGAAACCCTAAAAAAATATCTTATTCAAATTATCATCAAACCTTTTTTATTTTTCAAAAACGTTGTTTTAATAGGAAATGTATTTTTTTTCTTTTCTCTATTTGGCCTTCTAAGATTTGCAAAAACAATCCAAGCTTTGTAAATGAACTTTTTTAATTTTAATAACGAAAAACTTAAATAATTTTCCAGGTAATACTATGAAATGCAATTTTGACCTTGAATTTGACCTTAAGCTTGACCTTCAAAATGTGTTCAAGATCAACCTTGTTTTTGAAATGGCAACTCCTAGTTTTAACAGCGGCAATTAAAAGAATGGGACATTGCACGTCCAAAAATAAACTCAGGTGATGAGTCAAGGATGACCATGAACTTCAGTTGAAGGTTTTATGGCTTGACCCAGGCATGTGTCGGGTCCAATCTGTACAGATTCGGCTCAGGTGTTTGCGAAAAAGGTCGAGGTCAAGCCTAAAAAACTTCAGATGAAATTCAAGGTCATCCTTGACCTATAACATGAGTACATTCTTGGACGTAAAATTTACCGCTCTTTTGATTTCTCTAGTCCAAATCTCAAGGTCCAGTTGAAGGTCACCACTGGATTCCTCGTTAAAAGTCACTGCAAGGATGACCTTGAAAAACATTTTCTAAACTATCAGGATTTTTCAGTAAAGTTTTGATTTTTGTCTCTTGATTACAACGTAGTTAAAATTCAATCAATAATTTTAAAATTAAAATATGTTGTTAAGCATGAAAAATAAGCGAAAAGGAATTTTTTTATTTCTCTCTAAAATGAAAGTGACGGAAGTTATAGCTGCTTAAAATTAACCTCCAAATCTGACGTCGTCGCACAAAAATTTGCAAATGACTCGTATTTTTTTTTTTTTGTAAATGTTTTCATTCTGTTTAGCTTATTTGACTTAGATTTTATTGCTTTTCTTTGCGTGTTGAGTCTTTTTTAAAAAGTTAAACATTAAAAAAGTTAAAGCTGTTTTTTGAACATATTTCAATTTGCGATTTTCTACGAAAGGCCATATTTTTTTTGGTAAAACAATTTTTTCCGAGATAGCTGGTTACAAGATCTAAAAGTTACGCTCTGCGATAATTTCCACTTCTAATTTATAAAGAAGTAAAAAAATATTTAAAAAATTTTCTTTTTTTTTGTTTTTTCGTGTTTTTTATGTCGAAAGCTCTAAAATAATAATTTTTAACTTATTTATAACGTTTTTACATAAATAATACTAAATGATTTATATTTTATTTGTACAGAGTTGAAGGTTTTTAAGCATATTTTTGATCTTTCTTTGTTTTGTATTTGAAACTTTTCATATTATTTTGTCATATCTGATGTCATTTGATCGAACACGTTTTTTTGTTTTGGATAACAAAAAGGTGAATTTGTTTACACACTATTTTGGTAAATTAGCTTCAATTAAACAATATTTTGAATCCTTTTTTTAACATTCTGTTTGTCAACTTATATTATGTATATAGTTCAGTGTATTAGTTTAAAAAAACATTTAAACTAAATATCTTTACAAGTATTAATGTGAAAGTTATTTAAAATGTGTTTGTGAATAAGTGTTAAACTATAAAATATTAAAAACCGAATTTGTTACAAGATTTATTCTAAAATACAGCATTTGCACAAATTCTTTTCTATACATAATGAGTTTAACATACTCAATGAAGAGAATAAAATGTCCCAATTTCTTCAAAATTCATATAAAATGCATTTATAAGACGGATAAAGTATACTTTTCGACATGAGGAAAATTAGCAGAAAAAGCGAAACTAGAATTTCCTCATTCAGAATTAGAGAATGAAGATAAGATTTTTAGTCGTTCCTACAATTTTATACAAAATTATTCTGCTGAATTATACACTGATACCGACATAATAGACAATCAGGATTAAGATCAAGACATAAACGTAATTGAAAATAAAATTAATGTCGATGAATATAGTTCAAGTACTCCTGAATATTTCAATGGAATGAATAATTAAATATCTCACTAAATCAAAAAATTTTCTACCCTTAAAATACTGACAAGCATAAATAAATATTACATTCAAAATTACGTTTTCAGAAAAAGAAAAGAAATAGTTGCATCATTTTCTATGATAACAGATGCCATATAAAAAAAGATTTACCATATTTCAGAAAAGCAATCTAATTCATCAGAGAAATTTAGAATTTTAACTTTATTTACAGAAAGTTATAGCAAATCTAGTGCATTATCTTTTCTTTCTCAAGTTACAAAATATAGCATTGATAATGCTAGAACAATAGTGACAACAAAATGTATATTCTGCACCCAATATATATTCTGGACATCCTTTAGACGAAGAAACAAAAAGAATTGCTTTCGATTATTATCTTAAGGATGACCGAGACTGTTCAAGGCAAAGTCTTAATACAAGGGGTATGATAACCGTTCGAGAAAATAGTGAGAAAAATAAAAAAGAAATACGCTTTCTTACACGTAGCATTAAAGAAATCTATAAATTGTTAAAGAAAGAGAATCCTAGAGTTACGATTAGTATTTCTACTTTTTATTCTTTGTGTCCTAAACATGTTTTAATTGACCTGGTCGATCAAGCTTGTCTATGCATGTACTGTGCAAATTTGACTTATATCTTGCGGGCATTCACAATTTTTTAGATATTATTAATTCAGATTTTAAAGATATTTAATCTGATTCTTTATCTGCCTTTATCTGTAATCCTGATTTAGAATCATGTCATTTGCAAGAATGTACGTTGTATCCTGGCGTCAAAGGTATTACCTCAGAGCTAATAAACATACCAGCTGAAAGTGCTGAAGAAGAAATTACATTTGCTGTATGGAGTAATGAAAAATTGATTAAAAAACAAAGAGTATCAAGAATTTCATGTTAGAATTTGCCAAATAGCGTTAAAAATTAATTTAAGTATTTAGGTCGTTATTCCTCAAGTGACCCAGTCAAAAAGTCAAAGTTGTCTGACCTAAATTAAACTTAGGCAAAGTGTTTTGCTATTGAGTTATTGTTCATAGGGAAAATAATTTGTCTATCGTACAGTCTTTTAAAATAAATATTTGACCGTCAAAAATGAAATTCAAAAATAAATTGGAACGCTGGATCTCGAGCCTAACCCATAGCAAACGTGGAACAGTTTCATTGTATTGCTTTTACGAAAATTAATGATACTATATGCTGGTGTGAATGATCTTTCGTCACATAAAATTTGTTGATAAAAAACAAATATTTAAATCTTCATTTGTTTCTCGTTAGCTTATTGTAGGAAACAAATGATGACAGCGGCCATCAGAGAGATGAGTTTCAAATTGTATCCACTAGTTGGTAAAGGACTAAAAATTTTCAAAAGTGAAAACAGAAATCTACGGTATAAGACAAGCACTAATCATCCTTATGTTTTACTATGAAATTGGAATTCAAAACGGTGTCAGTTTGCAGGTTTGTTATATGATTTTTCATTTATATTTTCGAAAGTTAAATAATAGCTAAGGCAAAACAAATATCTTCATATATTTTAATTTTATTGTAACTTGGATTTTTCAACTTATGCAATTAAATTATTAATTTCAAGATAAAATACTATTTAAAACAAGTAACAGTTTTCAAACTTCAGCAACCATACCTACCTTTTGTTATTTCTGAACACAGTTTTTTACTAGCTCTGGCCTCTAAAAAAGGTAAAAATAATCCAACAAAATGGACTTAAAATGCTTTAATCTTTTCAAGAAGGAGAATCATGACAACACGCTAAATACACGCCGTATTCAAGAAGGCTTACGATCGTGATTTCCTAAGCTACCTGAAGAACTGAAAATTTGATCTTCATGTAGGAAAGTGCTTAGTAACTTGCTATAACTACCAGCATCAAATTTAGATGACACCTATCAGCCTCGTGATGATGTTCTTGAGGATGAAAAGGTTGATGACTTCTTCTTCGGAAAACTGGAGATGAATGTTAGGCTATGCAATGACAAATATCATGAGGCCGCAGTGTAAGTCCTAGATCAAATCAAAGAGAAGTTTATTTCATCAACAAGTAGAGCTGAGAAAATTTGAACTTCGTACACTTGCTCCCAAGTCTTGGAGTTGCAGACAACTAATGGTCGAATTCGCAACATCAGAACGACAAGCTGAAGATCCGAAGAAGTTAGTTCCTAACCATGGGATTTTAACTCTGCCTACGCCAAAAAGAGGAAGGCCTTTGAGTCTTGAAACTCAAGATCTCTAAAAGAAATAAACATGCAATATTTAACGAACGATCCAGCGGTAATTGATGGGACAAGTTTCTGCCAATTAGGATAATGCAAAGATTGCCATGGTATTACTAAAATAAAAGACAATTTGATTCAAGCTTTTAATGAGGAGAATTTGGAGGAAATCAAATTTGATTTTTGGCTGCAGATTGACAGATGCACTTTAAAGATGCTGATCATGAATGTCGATGAATTTGTGAATCAGCTTTGTGTAGCGTTGCTAAAGCTAAGAACTCATCATTTCATTGCTACACATCAGTCATTATTTTTCAAAAATCTGAAGATAAATTTAAAAATTGGTGAATTTGTTATCTCATTTGATTTCGCTGAGAACTTTAAGTTTGTTCTCCAAAACTCCGCACAAGGCTTTCACTGGAATAATGATTAGGCCACAATATTCACAGTAGTTATTTACTATGTAAAAGATGGAGAACTCAAGCACAAAAGCATTGCTATCATATCGAGCAATTTGACTCATGACACTGTTGCCATTTATGAGTACCACAAGATAACTTTGAATTATCTTAAGGCAAAATTGGCTGCACAAAAGGTCTACATTTCGAGAACAAGAGCAATTTTACTAATATCCTAGCTCACAAGGCAGATTTCGGAATTCCAGCTGAGAGGAATTACCATCGTACTGCTCATGGCAAGGGAGCATGTGATGGTATAGGGGCGAATGTTAAACGAAATGCAACAAGGTTTAGCATACAATGTTCCGCTGAACATCGCATCCCTATTTCAGTGGGCTAAGTACTATAAGGAAACTGAAATTAGTTTTAGTAGCAAAGAGAAGATCACGAAGCCACTGTTAAAGATCTGAAAAGCAGATTAGATGCTTCAGTGAGAATCAAAGGGACATTCAAAGAAAAGACATTCAAAGAAATGCTATAAACATAGAAAAAAAAAACATCCGCATCTGATCCTCACCATCTCGTGATACAAATTGACTTTGCCGAAAATTGGACTGTGAAAATAAAAAAGGGTGTGCAAAGCAATCATTAGGTCATTAAGCTAATTTAGTATTTACTGTTGTTTTCCAACAAGTTCTTGTTAAAAAAAAGTTTGGTTGTTATAAGCGATGTTGTATAATGTGAATAAAATTCCTGTTAATAGTTTGATTGCTAATACTGAAAATTCCATAAAAATATCAAAGATGTTGATTTAAAACTTAACATTCGGAAAACTGGCATTCAATTAGTTTCAAATCACAGTAACATAAATAAATTCAAAAATTTACAAAAATCAGTTAATTTAGTTGAAAATCTTCCAAATGAACATAAAGATTTAATTTTTGTCAAAGCCGACAAGAGCAATCAAACCGTTGCAGCTAATAGGGACGACTAAAATGAAACAATTGAAAATATTCTTAAAATTAATATTCTATATAATAATATAAGAACCAGTTGGTTCTAACTTCGGAAACTAAATGTAACGACATACTCATTAGATAGGAAAAGAAAGCTTCGATTAATTATAGAGTTGCATACAGTTTAAAAACTCATAATAGTGTTGTTGCCAATGCTTAAGCTCTCCCAAAGATCTATAAACCAAGTTTAAGTTGGTGATTGATTGTTTCCACTATTGGTTCTCCTGTTTATAATTTATCGAAATACATATCTAATAATTTGAAACCAGTTTCACAAAACACTAGTTGGTCTTTAAAAAATAGTTGGCAACTTAAAGATATTCTTAAAAATATTAACGTACCGAAAACGCATTCAATAGTTTCCTTAGATATTGTGTCAATGTTTGATACTATCCCACTTGATCTCGCTCTAGATTGCATTGAGGAAAAATTCAATTGAAATCGCTATTTACCACAGGACGCGGAGAAGGTCCTGTAGATGCAATCTGAGAATTAGTTAAATACCACACAAACAATCCCAATCTTCAAAAATCTGTTGGTCAAACAATAAAAAATGCATCCGACATTGCAGCAGAAGTTCAAAAATAGACGACTGCAATAAGTTTAATTTACTTGCCTAAAGATCCGGAATTCACAAAAGTCATTTTTCAAATACTACGAAAGACAACAGCAAAGTTAAACTGTTTGTTTCTTGAACAGCACTACTATCTGTTTCAAAAGTCCTGGCCCCTCTGCAAATCATTGAATAACTCAATCAAAAAAAATCGCTTATAAAAATGAAAAACATGTTGTTAATCCTCATTTCATTACG
>JAAAKG020146742.1:0-10611 GCA_010014905.2 Druon quercuslanigerum
TTCATGTTAATTTTAATTTTCTATTTTAAATTTTCTACAATTTTCTGGGGTTTCCATACTTTTTCCTCACCCTGTATATATATATATATATATTCAAGAGCAAGTTAACATTCACCACTTACTATTCAATTCTTCCTATTACATTTATTCAAACAAATGCAATCCAAGTTATCTGAGTGATTTTTCTCGAGACCGAAACCTCGCTACGGCAAAGGGTGAAAAAGGTGAAAGGGGAGAAAAGAAAGCAGGGAAAAAATGCGTATTTCTGAATTCACTTCTTCCCGAAAAGAAATCAATTTAAAGCTTGGAATAAAATATAAGGCCGAGGCCAGGCTTGGGGCTAATGTATCAATCATTTTGTTTGCGTAACCTCTGACACACGTTCCTTGCACGTGTGTATCATGTCTGTATATATATTTACTCCGCCCTTAACTCATGAACTAGGAACGCCAAGATCAATAAGCCTTTGCCCTCTCATTCTCATCCTCTACTTCGATTTCTCTTTCGCCCCCTCTTATACCCTTTTACCCCCTCTTAACCTCACATCGCTCGATGTATTCCTCTCCCTTTCATCCCCTCCATCTTGCCAGGGATGGACTTGTTTTTAAAGCGTTTGCTTCAATCAACGATCACTCACCAGAAGCCAATCCTCTTCAATCTTTTTATCAGATTCTTACCCACATGTAACGTACGAGTGTATTTTTAGTAGAACAGTAAATGAAAAATAATTTTAAATTTGAGAATTAAGAAACTCCGCTACAATTGAAATCATTTTTTGGGCGAACAAACTCTCGAAAAATAAAACATCTGATTTAAAAAGTGTTATAAATTTCTAATTTAATTTAAACTTTTAGTACGCACGCAATTATTTTTGCAAATAAGTTTCAATGAATTCTTTAGAACTGGTTTTTTAAACTGAAAATAATATAACTTTCTGAATTTTACATAATTTTTCTTTAGTTAGCAAAACTGATCGATTCAATAAAACTAAAATAAATAATTTCGTTGATTATCTGCTTCAGGTTTATAATCGGAAGCCAATATAATAAGCCATCCAAACTATAAAACCTTTATTAACAATTAGCTTTCAAGTTATCGAGGTTTTACCAACTTTTTGCTTCCATCTATTTTTATATCAACACTATTCTCTAGTAAGAAAAAGAAAAAAGACTGATTTTTGTTGCCTACCCTAATTATTATGGAAAAGTTAGCATAAGCTTTCCAGAACTTTGAAATGCTTACCGTCTCGTGAATCGATATTGGTTCCCATGGAGATGCCCCGCTCACGAAGTTGTTACCTACATTCATCTGAATCTAAAATCACTTCCTCCCTTATCAGAAGTGTATATTTAGTTAATTCAGAAGGTTTTCAATCCTTCACTGTAAAAAATGTTTTGGGAAGCTTTTCACACAATCACTTTGGGAATATTCCCAAACGTTCAAGGGGGAAACTGTCAAAGAATGGTAGGAATTTGCCCAAAAGTTTGGGAAATTTCCCAACCTAGATGGGAATTTCTCCGAACTTTCTGTAGGGTAAACTCCCAAAAATTAGTGGAATATCACTTGACTCGGTTTTGTCCCTATTTTTTTGCAGAGTAATGTTTAAAATTTCGACAATTTTTTAAAAACATTGGAAAGTCTTTTTTTGTAACACAAGTGTGAATTTTTGCATGTTTCATGGGAAAATTACCATTACGTTGCGTAAAATTGACTATTTTTCAGAGGGTATTGTAAATCCCCTATCAGTTCGGCGAAATTCCCAACTGCCTGAGGAATATTCCGCTCTTTAAAAAAATAGTCCCAAAACTTTTGGAAAATTACTAAGCTCATTAGGGAAAGCCACTTTCCCAACTGAATTTGGGAATTTTCCTGAGGAACAGTTGGCGAAATTCCAAACATCTTTTATAGTCTTCCTATATATACCATCGTTAGCCTTCCATTGGCTATTTGGTTGACACCTTTTACATCCATCCTATATCTAACCATATAAAAACCAAATAATAAATTCACTCCTTAAATTTAATTAATAGAATTACATCACTATTACATCACTAAAAGGAACATAAAAACCAGGAAATTTTTGTGTACAATGCAATGCTGTTCGTTCTGATTGAAACAATCAATATTCCAACATCTAAAAAAATCTGATTCAAACCAAAAATGATGAATCATAATATCCATTAGATTAATCATATCAATATGATAAAATATATTAAAACTTAAATTAAACTTAAACAATGCCCATAGAAATTTTTTTGTTTTATTCCAGGTATTGCAAGCAGCTCCATGATGACCAAACGCAAGATACATTAACCGCATTCCTTCCGTATAATATTAAAAATTAATATAATAGTTCTGCTTATTCAAAGCTTCTCCAATTCTCTGGAATTGACTGAAATTTACTTAAATTGTCTGAAATTCTTTAAAATGTACAATAAATTTTACCTAAATGTACACTCGAACTCCTGTATAACGATGTCCTCTATAACGATGTCTCCTGTACAGCGATGCGCGGAACTCCTGCATAACGATGGAAATTCCTTTCTCCTCATCCCCACTTTTTCCGTTGGCAGCGTCAATAATTATCGACAAGGTTGAGATATCGATAACTATCGACCATTTTCAATCGATCAACAGCGCGCAACTACAAAAGCGTCGCGGTGGTCGGGACCCCTCTATGCATCGTTATACAGGAGTATCCGGCACCCGAGCGCATCGTTATACAGGAGTTCGAGTGTAATAAAATCTTTAAAAACAATAACTCAAGCAAAGTTAACTTGTGTAACAGAAAATGCCAAAAAAACTTCAAACGAGAGAAGTATGTTAAAAAATCAGTGAATTCGGTTTATTTCGAGACAGTTATAACAAAGGAAAAAATTAGGAGAAAAAAGAAAAGAAAAGAGTCAACCGAATAACCAACCTTGATCCTTTTAAAAGGAGGAAAAATTATCCTTTTTTTTTGTTCTTTAATGGTTTTCAATTTTCTGAGTTCCCTTGAATGTCTTTGAATTCTCTTAAATTAACTGTAGAGTTCCATGACTTTTAAGATGCTTTCAACAATATATTTTGGTTTAATCCGCCAAACCTTTTGCTTCATATATTTGAGTAAAATGTCCTTTCAAATTATTTGTTAGATCCAACCCAAAATGTTGTTCAATCAATCAAATATTTTCTGAAATCAGTCATTCTTGGCTGATTCATGATTATTGAAATTTGTTTAATTTTAAGTTAACAGGGTTTACAACATTACATACAGATATTCCTTTGCATAACCTTGTAGAGAAAATTAGGGGTGAATTTACTTCTTAAGAAATTCGGTCGTCCTCTCGCGGATAAAGTGGTCTATTATTACCCTTAGTGTAAGAATTATCCACAATTCCTCACAAAATTTCGGGTTTAATGTGGCGGATGCTTAATTGTAAAACGGGTAAGATTTTTAGAAAAATCTTCATGTTTAGGTTCCCATAGACATTAAGTCGAAATATATCGAAATTTCTAAATTCGAGATGGTGGATTGAACATGGCGAAAAACAAAACAAATTCTTGCTGAACATTCCTTTATTGCGGTTTTCTTGGGATCAAAATACAATTACAAATGTAATTAGATGCATCTTTCTTGTAAACATTTAACCAATTTTATGTAAATAAAATTGTTATTATAGAAACTTTACATTAAATGAAGATATTTCCAATTTCCAAGGAATCAATTTTATGTAGTACTTAAACTTTACTGAAACACATATTCGATTACGTTTTCATCACTCGTTGAATTGACATCAATTTTGTCACTCTCTGTGTCTATATTTATACTGAAAATATTTTTTATTGGGAATTATGATCAAATGAATACCGGAATAATGCCAAATGTAAAACCTTGTAGTTGGTGAGGAGGCTTAAGCCTTTGTAGTAGGGTGAAAGAACCTAGCTAACACTGGCCTTTTGGATTCCTTGTTTTCGGAATCGAAGCGGGAATGATCTACGGTCCGCACAGCGACCAAGAAACAGCCCTCAGTTGGTCTACTGGCCTGCGAAGGGGTATGTATTGTGTGTCTCACTTGCTGTGACCACTAGGGTGGTTCAAAAACTCTTTTTTTTTTTTGAGAACAACGATCCCTCCATTTCATTTCAAATCCGAAAAAAGAAATTTCATATTTTTTATTTTCTTATTTAAACAGGTGCCGATTTTGACTTCATGGGGAAAAATCACGTTTTCGAGTTATTGCATTACTTTTTTAGGGTTTAAACAAATGTGACGGGAAAGTATAGAGGCTTGTAGAGAATTATCATTATATCTCATATGGGTTTGACACTCATAACACACCCCCACGAGTACCTAAAAACTACCCTTAAAACCAAAACTGTCAATTCTTCATGAAATCCACCTTTTAAGCATTGTATTCTGGTATTTTTTTTACATAAAATTACTATACTTGATCTAGTGAAATATTTATTATTATTGATTAATTAATTTTCCCTTTTTTAGACAAATGGAATTTGTTTAAATAATTTTTTTTAAATTTGATTTTCCCTCTTAAAATTATTACTATTAGTCTAGATGAATATTTAATAACATTGGTTTATTAATTTTTGATTGTTTAAACAAATGGAACTTGTTTACACTTTTTTTTAAATTCGTTTTCCCCTGAAAACTATTACCATTGGTCTAGTGGAATATTTATTTACATTAGTTTAATAATTTTCAATTATTTAAAAAATGGAATTTGTTTAAATAATTTCGTTTCGAAGTTTTTTCAAATAAAAATTATTACTGCGGGTCTAGTGCATAGTCGCCACTTCAAGCATGTGCTGACTGCCACGACAAGTGACAGGCTGACAGAAAGTTCTTCTGTCACTTTTTTCTTTGTTTTCCAGGGGGGGGGGGGGGGGGGGCGACCTTTTGTACTTGAACTTACAATACATTTCATTTCCAATTTCAATTAAATTTTTAATTTATAAAGTGAATCACATTGTCCTGAAAATTAAACCCAAATTAAACCTTTAAGAAGATGGAAAATGTAGATGTTTTCGAACTAAAATTCATAAAGAATAAGAAAAACCACGGACGCCAAATCCCTTCTTCTTTATTTTGAAGAGTGTGAACTCTACTTCGAGTTGCACAGTTTAACAATTGTCCATTCAAAATGTTCTTATTCTTATTATTTTATTCAAGAAATAATGAAATATGTCACATTAAAAAAATCAAGGGGGGTGATAAGAAACTGCATGAGGAAAATGAGATAATGCGCAGACGACTAAATGAAATAGAAGTAAGACTAGAAGGAGTAGAGACAGAGAGAGAGAGAGACAGAAAAGGGAGCAAAATATAGTAATTAAAGGAATGAAAGTAGAAAGTGATTCGGGAAAGGAAGAAGTAGAGAAGCTGATGAAAGATATTGGAGCTCAGGTGAGAGTGGACGCGCTAAAGATGCTAAGCAGAAACACAGAAGGGAAAACAGGTGTGATCATAGTGAAAGTGGGAAGCGAGGAGAAGAGAGAAAATATGGAAACGAAAAGTGTACTTAAGGGAAGGAGTGAACGAATTAAAGAGGACCTGACATAGAGAGAGAGAAAGAGGAAGTGGATGATCGAACGGAAACCATGAATAGAGGAGGAACGGGGGTAATGTTGGGATAGGGAAAGACAGAGCGTGGGTGAATGGGTTTAAGTTCATCTGGGACGATTAGAGGGAAGAATGCCGGGTTTCCATTAGAGAAGAACAACTGAGCACAGGAAGAAGGAGAGGGAAGGACAAGAAGAGAGGATTGAAAGTAGTTTCTGAAATGTGTCAGGGTTAAAAAATAGGAACGAGGGGGTCTGAGAGGCTATTGGAAAGTGGTAAGCAGTAATGCTGAGTGATAATACGTGGGTGGATGAAAAGGATTGGAAGGGCTTGAAACGAAAGTTGCTAAAGGGGTATGTGAGGACAATGCAAGAATCAAGGAAAGAACATGAGAGGGGAAGGGGTTTAAGAGGCATGGTTTCAAGGAAGAGCGAGAAGAAAAGCGAAAGGGCGTGATGGTGAGAAGAATAAAGGTAGGAAGAGCTGGTCTTGATGTGAGGAGACTTAAACGCGTTGACAGAAGAGTTCGGGGGGGGGGGGAGAGATATGGGATGAAGGGAGCGAAACTTTTAAAAGAAATTCCAAGCACAGGAAGATAGATTGGGAGAGTAAAATTCTTTTGAATCTGTTAGAAGAGGAAGCGTAGTTTATCTGCAATGGAAATATAAGGGCAGATGAAGAAGGGGAAGTAACGTTTATAGGTAAAGGGAGACTGTGATAGATCACATTCTAGCAGAAGAATGAATAAGGAACAGAATAGATAAAGTGGAATTAGGTGATGAAATAGACTCAGAACACTTCCCGCTAATAACGAAATTAAAATGCTCAGGATGCAAGCAATGTAGCGAAAAAAGTAAAAAACTGACGAAAGGTAAGTAAACTCGGGTAGATGGGGGAAGAATAATTAAGAGAATTTAAAGAAAGAATGGAAAACAAGATGATTAGAGGATTTGAAGGGGAAGACGTAGGCATACGCTTTGAAAAGATAAAAGAACTAACAGAGAGGATAAAAGAAGAGGTAAGGCCAGGAGAAGAGGAGGAGGGAATTAAAAGAGGATGGTGGGATGCAGACTGGAAGGAGAGTAAAGATAGAATGAAAGAAAATTTGAAAAAGTGGGGAAAAGGGGACATAGCGAAACAGGTATATAAAAGAAGAAAGACGAAACATGAAAAATTGTTAAGTGATAGAAGGCATTTAGCGAAAAGTAGGTATATATAAAAGGTGGAAAAGCTATCAGGGAAGGATGAGAATGGAAGGTGATCAATAGGAAACGAGCAGGAAGGAAGGGCATCAATTAGAAAAGAGGAAGGTATTAGAAGGGGAAGAAGATAGTGATAACGGCATAAGTAGGGAGGAACTGAATAGAGCGACAGCGAGACTTAAAAGAAATAAGGCAACGGGAGATATTGAGAAGCCTAAGGAGTGAAAGGCGGGGTTGGTGGTACCGATAATTAAGAAAGGAGAGGGCAAGAAGGTGGAGGAGTATAAAGGAATCACACTTATGTCCGTAGGCAAGAGTGCCCACTGAGTACACTACTATTCAGTCTCTTGCTGGCAGATCTAGAGGAGAAACTGGAGAAGAAAGGAAAAGGGGGAACGGTTCTGCAAAATAGCAAGGTATATTCTTTAGCGTATGCAGACGATGTAGTCTTATTTGCGGGTGACGAGAGAGGGATGAGTCTTATAATGAGAGTGTTTGAGGAGTATGTGAGAATTAAAGACATAACTGTAAATTTAAATAAGACGAAGATGATGTGTTTCAGGAAAAGAAGGACAAGAGTAAAATATGAACGGAAGATGTACGGGGAGAAAGTGGGACAGGTCGAGGAATTTAGTTACCTCGGCTTCTGCTTTCCGTCGAAAGGCGGGGTTGAACTACAGGTAAGGAGAAGGTTAGAATGTGCAAGACAAGTAATGGAGCAGGTATGAGGTATCGGAAAGAGAAGGTTTAAGAATGATTGGAAGATGAGACTGGATGTTTAATGCGTTAGTGTGGTCAGTCCTAAGTTACGAAGTTGATATCTGGGGATCGAAGAAGCACAAGAGGTTTGAAAGTATGCAGGAGAGATTCTTGAGATGGGTAATGGTATTGAGCTGGAGCTGTCTAGGATATATGTTGAGGGAGGAATTAGGTATAGGAAACTTTGAGGATAAGATAAAAAGGGAGAGGGAAGTAGGATAGCACAAGCTTGCCTACGGAAAGTAGTAAACAAAGAGAAGAGGAGTAACACAGAAGGATCAAGGTGGAAGGAAGAGAGACAGCAGCGGAGGAGAGAATGCGTTATAAGAGAACATGTCAGAGTATGGGAGGAGTTAGAGAATGAACTGATAGCTAAAGAGGGGGATGAAAGATAGAAAGAATCATGGATTCTAAGTATAACAGGTGGTATAAGGTAGTAAAGGCTGAAGAAGAGCCAGAATTTAGGATGGGAGAAGGAATATGAGAGTGCAGGTACTGGGTGGATGAAGAGGAAAGAAGATTCAGAGTCTGTTATTACGAGATAGAATCATGGGGGTATGTTTTAGAGAGATGTACGGAGGAGAAAACGGGTGGTGAGATTGTGGATGACAGGATAAGGTGGATCTTGGGTGGAAGTCGACAAGGGACAAGCTGGATGATGAGACTAGAGGAAATAAGAGAAAGTAAAGGGGCATGTAGTAGGGAAAGGCTAAACGCGCACTCCTATACAAGTACAGTAAATGAAAGAAAACCTTAATTCATGTTAACGGAAATGGTAAGAGGAAAAGCAAGCCCGGGAAACCATCAAAAGGAAGAGAATAAATAAATACATCTACAGGTATCTCGCTAAACCGTGAACCATGGTTAGTTCGTGGTACCATAAGGGGAATAGAGAGGGTGCTGGTTTTTGTTGAAGGGACCAGTAGGCGGTAAAACCAAGGTCTTTTATACCCTGCCACAGCTATGTTTGATAGACCAGATGGTGATAGTTGAAGATCTTAAATAGGAATAGGAAGTCTAAAGTCGGCGTCAAAAGTGTTGAACAATATGTATATTGTTGTTCCAAAAATGTTTTGTGCTAGCGCTGATGTTTTAGAGAGATGAGAGTTTTGGGTCACTTTTTTTAAGCCACGACTTTCGAGACTTCCCAAAGCTAGCTGGAAGTCTTAAAAAATCTGAAAACATTCACAGAAGCTCCTTAAGTTGCCTAGAATGCAACGCAGTTTTCAAAATTTTGAAATATCCAATTGTTTGCTAATTACAGACCGTTTTCCGCAAAATCTTATCTTGAACAGAAATAATTATAGGCAGTTCGTTTATGGATTAAAATGTGCAGTTTTGCAACTTGATTGAAGTACACTTTAAAAAAATGAAACACGATCGATATTTCGCTAAATAATACCTCAGAAGGAAGGGTATACCGAAGTCCCCGTCTTTTTCCCTCCCATCTGTCGACCTGTGGATGATCTAGTATCACTACTCTCTTTATATTCCGAAATTTTCGTAAACGATTACTTCACGATATATTGATCTTATTTCATTTTTTAAAAGTTTACTTTAATCACGTTACAAAAGTGCACATTCTAAGCTATAAAACAACTCCCTATCATTATTTTTTTCCAAGGTTGCATAGTTGCGGAAAGCGATCTGTAATTAATAAACAATTTCATATTTAGAAATTTAGAAAACAGCATTGTTTTGTAAAAGTTTTGTCTGCGATTTTTTTAATGAGTTCCGAACGCTTAAAGTAAGGGTCACGTACTTTCAACGCCAACTTTAGTTGACCATTATTGAATTTTTATTCGCTTGAGTTGGCGCGATTTTTAAATCACAATTATTTTGGCAAGTGGATGTAATACAGAATAGACACAAGCCTCATTTCACGAACATTATAAATTATTGGCGAGTTTAGTAATTAACATTAAGGAATAGTAATATTTACTTTCAAGCACATATAATACTTCAAAAATCTCATAAACAAAAGCGGACATAGCGAAGGCGGAGGGTAAGTGGCCTTCCTCTTCTGCTGGGATGCGATGCTAACTCCCACCATACTTTGTGGAGCAGCACGCGCATTAACTCAATTCTTAAGACATGAAACACCCCAAAGTTTCGTAACTTGGTCAGGGATGAAGTCATTGATACACCCGTGGGCTCTAAGTGAGCCAGCAACGCAAGAAGAACGGACTGGCATCAGTTTTCTCCGTAACTAAGGACTGCACTCTCCGAGGTGCCACGATCAATTAGTGACGCAGACACCCTGGAGATAGCAGCCAAGATATTTACGTAAGACATCAAATCTACATATGACAGTAATTGTCTACCTATAATAGTCCGAAAGGCTTGCAACCCAGGCCATCCTATGCGGTGGTGGCCTAGTGGAACAGAGTCGAATTGTCTACTGTGAAGTCTAGACTGGAAAGGATCACAGTTCTGCAATCTCAGATTATGGTTAGCTCCAATGAGCCAAGAAGGCTATGAAGTATGGCAACAAAAGGACATCCGCATCTGCGCGGACAGCATTGCTGCTATAATGGCTCTGAATAGAACAAGTATCACGTCGCTATTAGTATGATAGTGCTTTATGGTACTGAACAAGCTAGTGAGCACTGATTAACTTCCTGAAGATGTTTATCTCTGGAATTTGACATGTTAGTTTGCTAGAAGGCGGTCTCCCTGCTTAGCGGCTACAGGTGTAATGATGCATCGGTACGCCTGAATCAGACTCGCAAGCGTATTGCGCAGCTTGATTTTCAAATTAAACTGGCGAGATGACATGCATCAGATGGTCAGTGCGTGATTAGCTACATAACATCAAATAAAAAGTTCACTCCAAAAGTTAGGGCATTTGCTCCAAACGTACGGAAAGCAAATCACACGCTGAACAAGTGTAAACTGTTGACCATCAAGCAACACTGAATCCTTCCCATATGTGCAACAAAACTTCATATACTGTTTATAATTCGCCTAGTCTAGAAGTGAATTAAGTCTTTTAGGTCCAAGTAAATGGAGATACTTATTATTATTATTACACCATTAAGCCGTTTCCCTTTCGGGGTAGGCGTGACTCACTCGGTAGGGAGGGGAGTA